>JANAVB010033775.1:0-83962 GCA_029216955.1 Iris pallida | reverse complement strand
TTTTTTTGTTTGTTTTGGTCGTCCTTTATATATCTTCTGATTCATCATGCACCTTCCTAAAGTGCATTTTCATGCTTATCATTTAATCACCTCTAATCTACAATGTCAATTTGCTTGGTATTCACATCATTAATTATACCTCCTGATTCAAATCACAACTGTTCATTTTTATCTCATCTTTATCTCATAACTCATGTACCAATAAATTCCTGCTATAGATCGTTCCAGATTAATCATCAGGCATAATCAGATTCGAGGCATGATCACTCGTACAATGATAAATATAGGCACGGTCCGAATCTAGATACGATCTGAGATAGAGTTAGAAATTTTGTTGTGATCGTTTTAGGCACAAGTAAAGTCTAGGTACGATTAATATCAATGATCATAAGATGGAAGAAAAATTAAATGTGGTCTCGTGAAACAGGAAAGAGACAAAGAAACGAATGTCAACAGCTTATTGAGAAGGCAAAAGTAATGGAATCTTCTGAGATGAGGGACTAAAAATTCCAAATCAAATTGGGTTGAGGTATAAGGGTTTGTGACTCAGGAAAAGCCAACAAGTTGTATGATAGTGGGATAGCGAGAGTGATTTGAAAAAACTATGACATGAATGTAATCAGATAAGATATTTCTGAAGGCGGAGACAACCGCTAGAAATGCAAATCCTCTAACCTGATAAAAGTCAGAATAATTAGATGGTACAAAATGGACAACCATCGTACGGATATAGTCTTAATAATATTTGAAAACCAAATATATTCGAAGTCACTTTGCCTCTAATTTATGCCTCGCCAGAGTGCACCTGACTGCAGTAAATTTTTGGTTCCATAACTTGAATAATAATAGGTTACCGAGTAGTCTATCAACTTTATCCATTTCATGGCTGAGCAACATAAGAAAAAATTTATTGAACTTAGGACATAGTATCAATAATATCTGAAAACCTATGAACACCTGAAATCACTTCAACTTAGAGTCTATGCCTCGCCAGTGTGCAACAAGCTACAGTAAACTCGCAGTTTTCATAATTCAGACAATGACTACAACACATATTTGTGAAGCCATATTAGGCCACTGAATATTTTCTCAACTTTGTCCATGAGAATTTCAAAGGAGCTTCCGAAAAATTCAAATGAGTTCTAAAGTTCTAATCATGATAGGAAAGAGATATAGATGTCCGTTCTTCTAGAATCAAGGAAATTTATCAGGATAAATATGTGTTCCAGTATCTCTTGAGATTCAAGAGGTCGGTTTGAAGTCAAGTGGAGTATCTGTTCTTCGATATTTTCTTCAAAGATTAAACTTATGGAATTGATCAAACTTGATTCTGACTAATTGAGTTGGACACAAGACAAGATAGAAGCATCACCGCTTCGAGTTGAGTAGAAGAAGCCAATGAGAATATTTCCGGCAAATCACTTAGGGAATACAGATCTTTATTGAAATTATTTAGAAAAATAATTTCTTACCCAAGGAAAGTTTGAGCATTCGCTAGGTAAGTTGGGCAAAAAAGGTAAATCTTATTGATTCAAGGAAGTCAAGTTGAAATGGTTTAGCAAAGCCAACAAGGAATAGCTTTGGAACATAAGTCATGATCTGAAAGGTTTAGGTACAAACATAAGCAAGGTAACCTATGAACTATAAGCAAGCAAAAATAGATTTTTAAATATATAATTTCGGTCCTATGGTGTAACAAGGTGAATATAATCTAGGTGTTCTAATTGTTTCTAAAGTCTGTTTTCCTAAAGTCTCATCTAGGCCTAAGTCAAGTTGCAGGACTGCATGCTGGTCTAGACTAAGTTGCCTAGACCAACTTACAGGACTGACATGCATGGGCCACTACTAAAAATATGTCATGATCCGATCCCAAAGTAATGGGTCTAGTCGGATCATGCCCAGCCTGCACCGTTGTGAGACGACGGCAGTTTCATAAAATATATCTTTTAGACATTTCATAAATTATGTAGAAAATTACCTTTAAACATAGATAATAATAAATGCGCAAAAATAGTTTTCTTTCCAAAATATTGGTTTAAAGTTAATATAAAAGTTTTTCGGGTTTTAATATTAAATACCATTACCAAAATAACCTTTTTAAATAAATATTAGTTTCTATTATATTAATTATCCTTATAAAACCTTCTTGATTAGAAATCATCTTTAAAAGGAAAACATATATATATATATATATATATATATATATATATAATTATTTGACGAAATCTAATTTTTTTTATACCATTTACTTAACCAAACTTTTATTTAAAGATAATAATTTTTAATGAATATTTATTTACTACTATTTTGTAAACAAACTAAATCATTATTTGGTTTAACACTCTACGACTTAACATTACAAATTAAAAGATAATCCTAACTACATATTTAAACAATTAAAAATCATTAAAACCATTTCTAAATTATTAAGGTTAATCCACAAATCAATTAATACCAATAAAGTATATTTGAAGTTTCCTAAAATGATTATTATTACAACATTTACTAATTACATCAAAGAAGCTAAAATAAATCAACCACAGAATCCAATTAATTTCTACAGAACCTATTTCTAGGCCAGGATGGTGTATGGATTTCTGTGATCACAAACAGAAAACAAAAAATGAAGGGATTGCCCAAAGTTGCACGAAGGAGTACCGAGGGGAGGCCTCAGGCTCGGAACGACGCCAGAACGACAGGCACGGGTACGTGCACGTACACGACGACGGAAACGCGCACGAAAGCATGCGAAAACGGTGAAACACTGGGCGAACGGAGGAGCGGGGCGCCGCGGGTCGGGAGGACCGCGGGACATCGGCAGTGCGCTGCCGACGATGTGGTCCGGCAGGGCTGCGCCGGACGGCAGTGGTCAGCGGGTGAGGTTCTGGTCCGGCGGAGCTGCGTCGGAGGGGAGGTCGACCGGCTGGACAACGCCGGCTGGGGCGGCCAGCGGGGGCTGCAAAAGGGGACGCGGGGGTTCTGGTGTTGGGAAGAAGGGAAAAGGAGAGAGAGATGGGCTGGGGTGTGTGGTTCCTTCTTCTTCTTAGCTTAGAGAAAAGGTGAGGGTGGTGGTGAGATTTTTGGGGAGTGATTTGAGGGAAGAGAGAACATGGGGGAGAAATAAGGGGTGTTGGGAGTGGTGATGAGGATTTTTAGGGAGGAGTGGGTTGAGGGGTTATATATATATATATATATATATTAGTTCAAGAGATTGGTGTGGAGACATGTGGTGGCTCGACTTAGCACCCGAAGGTGCATAGTAGGAAGAGTCCAAGTTGGAAGGAAGGAAGAGAAGTAGGTGTCCTTTTCGAAGGAGGAAAGGGGGCTATATTTATAGAATGGAATGAGCCCTTTCTTTTTCTCCTTTCCGATGTGGGACTAAAAGCAATATTTTCCATGCTTCTACAATATATATATATATATATATATATATATATATATATATATATATATATATATATATATATATATATATTAGTTCAAGAGATTGGTGTGGAGACATGTGGTGGCTCGAGTTGACAGTATTTGAATTCCAGTGAATTCCAGTAAGAGCGATTATGGATAATTATCTCAAGTGGTTGGTGTGGAGGCTTGTAACCCGAGAGGATGGAGCTCGGATCTCGGTGGGATTCGAACTCCTGACCACTCGGGCCGCATGCATCTCTCTTAACCACTAGACTAGAGGTCATTTGCTATATATATATATATATATATATATATATATATATATATATATATATATATATATATATCTTCCCGAGCTCCCTATCCCCCCTTTCTTCCTCCTCGGCAGCATGGAACCCTTCCCAGCGCTCCTAGCCGCCCTCTGCTCTTCTCATCTCCTCCGTGCCTCGCCCTCCGCCGGCGCATCCGCCCAGCTGGCTTGTTGCTGCGGCAGCAGCTCAAGGCTGCCAGATCTCCGCGTCTCCCTGCGCTCGACGGCGTCCTCCGAGGCGCGCCCGGCCAGGCCATCGTCCTAACTCCCTCCGGCTTCGCGGCTCTCAGCCGCCGTCCTCCCACGGGCCCCCTCCCCTTCCGGCGCCGCTTCCTGGGTGGACTGACCCTCAGCTCCAGCAGGTGGAGCGCAGCCGCGCGGCCGCGGTCGCTGCCCCCCGCCGACGTCTTTCCTCCCCGCTCCGGCAGCAGCTCCGGCGTTCATGCTGGCTGCGGGCCCAGAGTCCATCGAACGGAGCTCCGGCCCCTCCGTTTCCCTTTTGACTCCCCTCTGATCTCCTCGTGGCTCGTGCCGTTTTCAAATCCGCTCCAGTCATCGGCAGCTGGGGAGCACGTGGCTCCCTCGGGAACAGACGAGCGCGTGGGTGCAACACCAGCTGCTTGTGCGGTCCATCCTGCGGAGCAGTACCAGCAGCACCAGCTGCTTATACAGTCCACCCTGCGGAGCAGCACCAGCCCCTCGCATTTCAGCCCCTCCATGGGAGCAGCACCAGCTCCTTGCGCTGTCCACCCTGCGGATCGGGTCCTTGAGCAGCGCTGTTCGTGCGCCCCTGCTCCTATCACAGCAAGTTCGGGGGGGCACGTGTCCCCCACGGTTAGTGGCCCCACCTCTGTGAGAGGCGCAGCCCCCCTGTTAGGTTCGTGCACTCAGTCTTGCGCTCCCCAGGCGCAGGGTCCCTGTGTGCGCCATCCTGGCGCACCCCCCTGTAGCCTTTCGGCACAATCCGAGGAGACTCCCTCCTGTCTCTTGGCGCAATCTGGGTATTATCCCCCTAACGTCTTGGTGCCTTCTGAGGTCCTTTCCTCTTGCTCTTTGGCACATCGTGGGGTCTCCACCTCCAGCCTCTTGACGTACCCCGGGCCCCCCTGCCTGATGGCGCAACCCGGTATCGTGCAACCCGAGGTACCTGTCGGACTAGCGCAATCTGGTGCCATCCCCTGTTCAGCCTCCATCCGGAGCTGCCCCCCCTCCCCCCCCCGGGCCTGCGCTACATGAAGCCCCCCTTCCGCCCCCTCCTCGCTCCAAGCGTCGATCCTCGCCCCCTCTTCTTCGCGGTCGCAGAAGTCGATTCTTCACCCCTCCCCCCTTGTTCCGTGGCCCCTAACGGCGTCTCCTACGCTGAGGCCTTAAGGCCTAATCAGGGGCAGAGACCTTCACCGGCGACGCTAGAGATCCAACTCCCGGACTTAGACTTCCCGTCTCCTTCTGACGGTGATCTCATCCGGGTCCCTTTCGCCGCATCGGAGATCTCTTCCCTTTCCTCCTCCTTCTCCAAGTCGTTCGTACTCAAATTCGGTTCCGGCTGCCCGAAGATCTCCATAGCCTCGGCCGCGGTCGCTGAGTGGGGCCTTTTCGCAGCCTTCCGGGTAGCTCCTCTCAACCCCAAACATATGCTCCTTCACCTATCTTCTGACTCGGACTATGCGATAGCCCGGGCTAAGGGCACAGCCAGAATAAAAATGCATATCGCCAAAGTGGTCAAATGGTCTCCCAATTTCAATCCTATAATTGGCTCAACAATCATTTCAACCTGGATCACCCTGCCCAACCTCCCCCTGGTCTCTTTCCCCGCAGCCGCCCTCAAACGGATTGCCAGCTCCTTCGGGACCCTGGTAGCCATTGCGGAAGAAACTCGCAATCTCTCCAAGTGCAACTACGCGAAGATATATGTGGAGCTAGACCTTGCGAACGACCCCCCCCCCCAAATTCATAGAGATCGAGCTCGGGGACATATCCCACAGATAGCAGCTGGTTTACGACAACAACATCATCTTCTGCAATCACTGTCAGATGAGCGGTCACCTAATCCAGCACTGCTTCCGTACACCCCACGCGCGTCCACTGCTCAAAGAGACCCCGCCATCATCACCCACAAATCAAATCCCGACCCCCTCCCTCAGATCGAAGGTCAGACTCACACTCACATTCACACGGCCGCTACAACCAGCCGTGCTATCGTCCCTTTCAGTCCATCCTCACTCGCTCTCCATAATTCGTTCGAACTCCTCTCAGGCACCCCTTCCGTTGACGCTCACCACGACCACAGTTCCCCACTTACCACCACCGGCCAACAAGATTCCACCAAGCTTAGCGGCCTCACACATCACACAAACTTCGATAACACCCTCATCCCCCAACCCTCCAACCAACCTGAGCTCACCATACCACCCTCCCTTGAAGCCTTCCACTCAACCCAACCACCCGTCAACCGATCTCAACAACCAGGAGAGGTCTCGTCGGAGAGCAGCTCAGAGCAGTTCGCGACACTCCAGGCAAACCCTGAGCTCACTCGACATCCTCCCACCCCCCCCCCAAGGACGCTCAAATCACTTGCAGCCATATCATAACTGGAAGATTTTGGCAAGCCAAGGAAGCAAGGTTTTTGGACCGCGATAACCCCTTTTGCGCCCTGGAAGATCAGGACAATGACTCATCTATCACCAATGCTGACATTGAAGGAAGCAGCGATCAAGGTCGGGCAAACAATGAGTCAGGAAGCCACGAACCCATTAGCGTCCTAACAAAAAAAACCTCATCCAAGAAGAACAAAAACAACCAAAAGCTGACGACGGCAAGGACTACCAGGTCCGCCATGAAGCACAACCAACCCCATCCCATTTCTCCAACCGATGCTTAACATCATCTCCTGGAACGTGAGGGGGCTCGGCAACAAACCGACGATGAACAGAATTCTCAGCCTCAAGAAAACTCATCGCATTGACCTCTTAATCATTATCGAACCTAAAATCCCTCAAAAAAGACTTAAAGCCACCCAACTCAAGCTTGGTTTCCCGCAGGCCATCGCAGGCGGCAATGACATATGGATTTTTCTTGCTCAAGACTTCCAATTTGGCATCATCTATGACTCTTCCCAAGCCCTTACTTGTTGGGTTGAACACCCCGCTCTCAAGTCCCGTTCCGTCATCTCCGCTGTCCATGGCAGCTGCGACATCCCTGAGCGCAGATTGCACTGGGCCGATCTCTTGAGGATTCATCCGCAGGGGCTTCCATGGCTTTGTATAGGCGATTTCAACACGGTAGCTTGCATCGAGGAGAAGTCCGGCGGACTCTCTCCTCCCAAGCCAGCAATGGATGATTTCAACAACTTCACCTTTCACGGGAACCTCACCCCAATCCCCTTCCTCGACAGCGTATTCACCTGGTGCAACATGCAAGAGGGTCACCGACGACAGTACTCCCGCTTAGATCGGGCGATGATCAACGATGGCTGGCTCGACATGGGCCTGATCACTAATCTCTCTCACCTCAACTCCACAGAATCGGATCACTCCCCTCTTCTCGTCCAGATCAGCAACAACCACGTACACCGGCAACAAGAAAGCTTTTCGCTTCCTCAACTTTTGGCGCCATCACCCTCAATTCCAGAACACCGTAGCTTCGGCATATAATTCCGTCTCGGCCATAGACCCTACGACCCGGATGGCGTCTAAGCTTAAAGCCACTCGAAAGGCCCTATCATCTTGGAGCAAAGAGGCATACGGCGACATCTTCCAGGCTATACGAGAGACGGAGGACGATGTCACCCGCGCGGAGTCCTCATTTGCCCTTCACAACTCCCCGGAGACTCGTACTTCCCTAAACCTCGCCAGAGCTCTTCTTAAATCTAGGCTGAGAGTGGAGAATGAATTCTGGAAGCAAAAAGCCAGATTGACCTGGGACACCGACGGCGACCGCAACTCTAAGTTCTTTTATGCCTGCGTTAAAAGACGCTGGAATAAATTAAAATTACACCGAATCCTCGACGACAATGGCAACCTGGTCGACGACCAGGCCGGTATCCAAGCCACGGCCGTGAACTTCTACTCCAGCCTATTCACCAAAGAGCGGGTCGCTAAAGACGTGTCGCTATTGTCGGTCATCCCTTCCCTCCTTAGCGATAATGATAACGAGACCCTGCTGGCCACCACTTCCGAGGAGGAGGTCAAAGCTGCGGTCTGGTCCATTAATGAGCACAGTGCCCCGGGGCCGGACGGGTTTAACGGTGTTTTCTTCAGAGCTTGCCGGGACACCATTAAAACTGACTTAGTCGAAGCCACTATTGCCTTTCTACAAGGGGCCAGATACCCTAATTCGATTTCCTGTGCCAACATCATCCTTATCCCCAAGAAAGACAATCCAGAAACCTTCAAGGACTTCCGTCCGATCAGCCTCTGCACATTCGCCAACAAGATCATTTCTAAGATTGTCGCCAATTGGATGTCCGATCTTCTCCCTAAGATCATTTCCGAAGAGCAAAGCGAGTTTGTGAAAGGCCACAATATAACAGACAACATCCTTCTTGCCTAAGAGATGATCACGTGCATGAAGTTCCCGTCGAGGGGGGGAACGTGGCCATCAAACTCGACATGGAAAAAGCTTACGACCGCCTGGACTGGCAATTCATGATCTGGGTATTCAGGGCCTTTGGCTTCTCCGAAACATGGATTGACATCGTCTTCAGATCTATCAATAATACGTGGTTCTCCACCGTCATTAATGGTCAGGCTGCGGGTTTCTTTCGTTCAACTCGCGGGGTTAGACAGGGGGATCCGCTCTCTTCCACAATTTTCATAATCGCGGCCAAAGCCCTCAGCAGAAGCCTCAATAGCATGCCCAGTATGGCCGATTTCAACCACTTCCACACCACCACCGATTGCCCACTTATCACTCACCTGGCCTACGCTGACGATATCCTCATCTTCTCCTCCGGAGATAGCGGTTCGATCGAGATCGTCTTGAATACGATCGCCAGATACACCAACTGCTCTGGTCGGCGAGTCAACAACAACAAGAGCGTCATCTACACTCATCACAAAGCTAACAGAACCCGCTCTACCCTGCTCGCCAACATGACCTCCTTCAGCACGGCCTACCCCCCATTTCTTTACCTCGGGTGCCCACTGGTGTACGGTAAGGCCAACTCAGGCATATACGATCGCCTAGCAGACAAGATCCGCAAACTCATCGCAGGAAGGCACAACGCAACCTTATCCCCAGGAGGCAAAATGATCCTCATCAAAGACGTGCTATCGTCCATCCCGATGTACATTCTGGCCGTCTATTCCCCTCCATGAAGGTACTTCACTCTCTTGAATCCCTCTTCGCCAAGTTCTTTTGGGGACATAGTGACGGCAAAGACAAACATCACTGGGCCGGTTGGAAGACGATGGCCAAACCCACTGGAGAAGGTGGTCTGGGATTCTGCAGACTTGCCCACATCGTGGACGCCTGCTCCTTTAAGCTATGGTAGAAGTTGCACACCGAGACCTCCTTATGGACGAAGTTCATGAGAGCTAGGTACTCCAGATTCTCCCATCTGTCGGAGGCTAGAACTAACAACAGATCATCGCCATCGTGGCACCGTATAACTCGGGGCCGCATCACTGCTGAACCTCTTATTCGTCTCCAATTGGGTGACGGCCGCTCCCAGGCATATCTGGAGCGGTGGTTAGGAGAAGATATCATTCATCCCAACATTCTTACTCCGCAGGGGTGCGCCATTAAAGACCTATGGGAGGACGGCTCTGGATGGAATTGGAGGAAGGTCAGAGATTGGCTAGGCCAACCTGCGGCAACCGGTCTTCTTGCTGCGAATCTGCGGATTATCGACGCGCCAGACTCTTGGAAATGGTCCTCTAACCCGAGTGGGACATTCACTTTGGCTTCCGCCAGAATTGTAGCCAGAGGCAGCAGGGTGCCGAATATCGTCTATGCCAAACTTTGGCAGGCATGCATTCCCATCAAATGGTCTATCCTCATCTGGCGTGCTCTTCGTCGCAAGATCCCGACAGACGACATCATCGGATCTTTGGAATTCAGTCTCGCTTCCAGATGCCACTGCTGCGAGGAGCACAAGATGGAATCAGCTGAACACGTCCTTCTTTTGGGGTACCTGGCTGCAGGAACATGGTCCAAGCTTCACCATAATCTTAGTATGGGTCAACCGACTGGGGGCTTCTTCGATCTCCTGGACGTCTGGAGTCGATCCCACGGGCATCAGATCGTAGCAGTCGCTGGCATTTGGGTTCTTTGGAAAAATAGGAACAAATCTCGATATGAAGGGAGCCAACTCCGCCCTCCTCAGCTGTACAGAGAGGTCATCAGACAATGCTTCAAAGTGAGGAGGCGCGGCTCTCACGTCTCCAACTCGTTCTGGGACGCCCTGGCTTAGGCCGCCCTCCCCTCCCTTTTGGGTGTGCGTATCGCACTTTTCGTTTTCTGTCCTTTTGTCGCGTTAGCGTGCTTACTTGTATAGGCTTCGGTATTTTGCGCCTATTACTTCAATAAAACCCCGATTTCAAAAAAAATTGAGAAGATATATATATATATATATATATATATATATATATATATATATATATATATATATATATATATATACATATATATATATATATATATATATTGCCTGTCGGTGTCGGAGTCTTCGTCGCCCCCGCCTTCCGTCGTTGCGCGGTCTCCCTGCGATGGCCTCTCCGTCTCCGTCACCGCCCCTCCTCCCGAGAGCTCCGAGCTCCCCTCGTGGACGGCTCCTCCGCCTCCCTACGATCTCCGGCGCTTCCGACGTGCGCTGGAGGCCACTCCCTCCCCCCCCCGTCGTTTTTGACTGGCCACGTCCCGCGTCGGCCTCCTCCTTCGCTGGCTCTGGCGGTCCGTCGCTCCTCCGCCGGAGCGCCCGGCTCTCCCCTCTGCGCCTGTCCCTCCGCTCCGGTTGGGCCTTCCCCGCCGGCGTCCAGCCGTTCCCCCCCCCCTCCTCCTCCTCGGGCCTCCACCCCCGGCCTCCTCAGCCGGCGCCCCCCGCCCTCGGGCCCTCCCCGATCATCCTCTCCTCCTATCCTCCCCCCTCCCGATCGATGCCTAGCCCCGGCGGTCGTTGGCGGTTCCCTCACTCGGCGGAGCCCCCGCCTCCTTTCCGGCCGCACGAGGGGGGGCCCGAGGCTCCTCGAGCCGTGCGCCTCCCCACCTCGGGCAGAGTGTTGCTTTTTCGGGCAGTGCTTCGCCTTGGTCCGCGAGCCATCACCTCCCTCCAAACGCTTCAGGCTCTGTACCCGCCTCCCTCCTCTTTTTTCGATCTTCGAATTTTTGTATTCGAATTTCAAATTTTCGAACCCTTGACCTAGGGTTGTGCCCCTGCAGTCCCTGTCCTTGCGGGACATTTTGACCCTTTGATTCTCCGAAATTTTCGTAATTTCGAACCTAGTTACTTTAGTTTTTATTTTTGCAACCTTGTTAATCAGAGCACGTTTTGTGTTTGTCGGCTCTGTTACCGCTTGTAATGCTCTTTCTGAGCTCCCCTTTTATTCAATAAAATTACCTTCTGTTAAAATATATATATATATATATATATATATATATATATATATATATATATATATATAATATAATATATATATATATATATTTTTATATAATATATATAAAAATATATATATATATATAAAGGACAGTGGATTTTTGGTCCGACCCATGTGCTTTAGTTCAACGATGATGAAAGGACAAAATTAATGCCCCTCTCTCTATAAGGGAGGAGGAGGTCCCATGTTGGGTGCTGTAACCCCATTTTTCTTCAAATATAAGTCTATGATATTTCTATTAAATTCATGAATTATTTTTTTTCATTTATTATTATATATTGATGTTCAAATTGTCTAACCTAGGGATTATTTCAATTCATGTTAATCAACTAGGACCATTGTTCATTTTGGGCTTCACCAAGAGAAATATTGGGCCAGTAGCCCACTACCTTTTTAAAACCCATTATAGCTTTCTTTTAGAGAACTGATTTAAATTAAACCATTCTCTCTCACCTCTCCCATTTCTAACAAACTCTTCTGCGTCCCATTTCTAACAAACTTTTGGAGAGGGGAGTTCGTTACTTCCCGCCCAAAAATTTGGTCGATCCGTGGCACACTAGCTGCCTTTATAACCAACCTCCTCCTTCTGTGATCGTGACATCCCATTTTTATCATCCCCAAAATTCCCACAACCTAACTCGAGAGGAGGGTCTCCATAGCCATGGTGGAAGAGCAAAGAAGCAGGCAGCAGTGCTTGGAGATTTTGACAGCAGCAAGGACCTGAGCGACTTCGTCAATCTATTTTCGATCTCGGTGAGTTCATCAAATCTTCTTGAAATCGAGTTTTGTTATTGAGAGATCATCCCTTGATCCTGTCGTAACAAATTTCTTGCTTCGCCACGATGCTTGTGTAGCACGACGAAGTCCTTGGCTCTGATCGATCTAAATTCCTGGATTGCATCAAGATCGAAGTAATCATGGTGAGTTCTTTTGATCCCTTAATTCGAGCCTATCTTGATCGAGTAGGATTTGGTGATCGATCTAATTTCTTGATTTGTTCAGTATTCGTCTGATTTGATCTGTTGAAGTAGTCGATTGGATCTCTCGACAGGATCGAATAGGTGAGTATCTTGGTTACTTCATTTTCTTTGAATTTGAATTCAATTCAAGTGTTTGATGGATGAAGATTTGTTCATTCACCAATCGTTTTCTTCTCAAATTCTTGCTGAATGATTATTGAGATATCGCCTCTGTTCTTGTGTCATTTGATCTTGATTACAGAGGAGATTGCACAAAATCAACGCAGGGATTCGTATCCAGATCTGAACAGTGTTCGATCCTCATTTGGAAATCATTTCATCACAGGTAAATTCCTAGATTCGTTTGTAGTTCTTTGTTGTGTTGATATTTTGGTTTGGGTGAAATAATCGAATCTAATGTCTGAAATATAAGGATTTGAAGTTCTCTAGAATTGTGAGAATTTCCTAAAATTGATGTTGTATGTTTGAATGAAGATTTCTTTTGATATCTGACCCAATAGGGGACTGAATGATTGGAATGTGTTTTAATATCACAGATCAGTGTGGAATTTTCCCTAGTCTACTGCCAGTAAATGTTGGCTTAGCTTGTATATCAGTGATGTGTGTGCCTTGGTAATGATTTAATGAATCATGGTAGTCTTAGAAACCTAGGTATTTGATTCAATGGTTGAAACCTGTGTGTTGGCCCAATGATTGTATCATGTTTTTGAATATGGTTAATCTGTTAAGTTTAACATTTCATTATCACTAATCTTCATACCATCACTATAGCATTTCTACTTCTACTTATATATGTGGTGATATGTGCCTATTGTTTTACATATTAGTGATACTAGTTTTCATTATGATATCACTAATACTTATGCTATCACTATTGTAAGCATTGTCCTAATATGCCTTAAACTTGATACATTGTATATTGCTTTGTTCGTATAACATGTACTTGCAGAAAAAGCAATAAACAAGATCAAACATGGACATATGTAAGAAGAAATCAAGATGGGCCAAAGACGATGGTCTTCCACAAGATTTTTCTACACCACCTGACGAAATCTCCGGAGCCACGCACTCGGGGGTTCCGCTGACCGTCAAGGAAGAAGCCAACATCTATCAAGAAAAGAAGCCAAGCCAAGCTATCATCATTTCAAGACTTTACAGAAGCCTGCTCCTACTACAGTATATTTGGAGTCTGTAGTGAGTCTCAGGAATCATTGTAAACACAAGAAATAGATGGCAAAATCGAAAGCTAGGGTAGAAAATAACCCAGGACAATCTTCAAAATCCTGGCGGATAATCCGACGGATCTCCGCGGAAATTCGACGGAAGATCCGAATGGTCTCACAGAATACCTTCTGTGAGTGTTCGGATTATCCGGCAAAAAACCGCAAAATTCCGGCAAATTTTCCGCCATATGACCGTTTGCATTCCAACGGTCGGATCTTACGAATGATTGATCCCAACGACTCTATTTATAGCCGTTGGACTATACAGGCGGATGATCCGACGGATTTCTGCAGAAATCTGGCGGATGATACGTCAGCCTGAGAAAGTTGCATTATTGCACTTTCCTTTGCTTTGGTTATAAATAGCCTTGAACTCCTTCATTCAAGGTTGATACTTTGAGCCTAAAAATTTTTAAACCACCAAAGCCTATCCATAAACAACTCTACAAAGCTTTCATTTGCCATCCACAAATTGTGTTAGAGTTATTGAGTTGTAAAGTAAGATCTTCATCTTGTTGTATAAGGAGATTAAAATCTATTGTGAAAGGTTGAAGTTGGAGAATCTTCGTATCCAAACTCTCGATTAAAGTTGGAGAGTCTTCGTATCCAAACTCTCGGTTGAAGTCGGAGAGGCCTTCGGATTAAAGCTCTCGTGTAAGAAGTTGGCGAGTTCTTCGGATCCAAACTCGTGTGTAACTATTTGCTTAAATAGTGGATTAAATCCGGAGAGAGTTCCGGGACTGGATTGCCTCTAGGAAGGATACCAGGATACATCGGGTGTCGGTATTGTTATTACTTCTTTTCTTGCACTTATTAGCTTGTGCTAAGTGCTTGATTAGTTAGCTTGACCCTATTCACCCCCCTCTAGGGTTCCTACAATTGGTATCAGAGCAAGGACTCTATTGTTAGTCTTAACATCCTTAGAGTAGATCCTTGTTATTTTTTATGGCATCGTATTCCTCCTATTCCTCCTCCGATAAAGAGGGTTTTACTTCTAGTAGCATAGACAATCATGTTTCTTCTAAATGCAAGAAATGCTCTAAGTGGAAAGCCATGGCTAAACAATCCTTAGAGATTCTTGACAATTTTCATTCTACAAATGAAGAATTTTCTGAAAAGGTTATTCATTTAGAAGAAGCAAATGAGTTTTTGAGAAATAAAAACAATGTTTTATTATCTAGACTTGATTCTCAAAACTCATCATGTGTTTCTTTAAAGAGTTTGAATGAGACTTTAATCTTGAAAATCAAATCTCTTTCCTCATCTATAGAAGATCTTAAAAGTCAAACGCATGTGTTAACTTCTTTGAACGATTCTTCTATTGATTCTTTAAAGAAACAAAATGATGCTTTTATCTCTAGAATTATTTTATTTGAAAAAGAGAATTATGCCTTAAATGCTAAATTTGATTCTCTTACTTGTTTGCATGATGATTTGCTATTAGAACAAAATATTCTTAAAACCAAATCTTTCCATGCTCACTCTAGAGATATTCATCATTCTAGTATGTCACATGTTCATAACCATGCTCTTTCTGATATATATGCACACACTAGTATTAGGTGCTTCTATTGCTCTCGTATTGGACACATGAGCTTAACTTGTCCTATTCGTAGGAGTTTTTCTACCAATGCTAGAGTAAATAGTATAAGGGTCCCTAAAGCTAACAAATGTGGATCCAAGTTTATTTGGATACCAAAGACTTCGTCTAATGTTGTAGGTGAAGCTTCTTGTATCGAGACATAGCATCGAGGAGCATGTTGGTGGTTGCAAAGCTCAAAGGTCATCTTCTAAGCAATTGTACCAACACAAGTGTGGCCACTAGAGCCACTTTGGTAACATGCTAATCGATTCTCTTTAAATGGTTTATATTTGTAGAGTCGAGCATGTTTCTCTTGATGTCTGGCTACTAGCTCACATTGATATCCTTAGTTGCTTATTGTATAAATCAATGTGAGATATAATACTAGCATGCTTAGTTATTTTTTTTATTATTTCTTTTATCTAGCATGACTAGTTACTCGGCTTAAATGATTAGTTCACACTATGTAGTTTATCACTCATTTTCTATTAAGTGTGACACATTTGATTTATGCATGCTTTTTTTTTCTTAATCTCTATATTATGAAGCATGCATATCACTCTAGTCCATAGGAGCTTGATTTTGATTTGAGTTAATATGATTTTAACTGTCCGTCTCTAAAGTTTTTGAGGATAGTTACTTCTTACTGATTTCTCATTAATTTGTAATATTTACTTTAAACCGGTATTTATGAATATATATGCTTAGCACAAGCTTCTTATCACTTGACAAGTATACACTTATACTTCCATTTTAACCTTGTGCTTACATAATATATTTATTATTGATTCTCATACTTTATCTTGATTATCTTCTTGAGAATCAATTATGTCTTTGCCTAATGAAGTTTATTTATACATATTTTTAAATTTATAATTTTTTTTATTTTATTAAGGATACATGACTATATACATTAAATTTCCATCTACATATAGTTCATGTATCTCTTATATTGATATCTATTTTTGTATAAATACCTTTATGTAGGCATATGAGTTAAGCTAAAGTTTTATATTAACTTGAAGAGTATTTATGCATACTTGTTACTTTTAAACTTGTGCTTAACTCATACTCTAGCTATTGATTCTTTTGATCAAATTTGTGTATCTCTTTTTGAATCAATAAGCTTCTTCCTTAAAGCTTTCTTTTAATGATGTCTTTTTAGCTTTTTGGTTGACTTTATGGATACATATTTTTTTCTTGATTGTTGAATCTTCTCATGTATGCCTATTTATATATATATAGTTTAACTATGTGATTCCCAACTTTTCATATGTATTTATTTTATACCTTTAAGTTGGGATGTTGAGAGAAATCTTTTATTAGTGTCTTGTTCATGACTATTTATGAAAGTTCTTTTAAGGATCACATGTTTTTGTGCCTTACCTTGTATGTTGATTTTACCTCTTTAATTAGTGCACATTTTCTAGTCTATATCTTTTCACTTTTCTTTGGTGCACTATGAAAGCTCTTTGAAAATTTGATTTTATAGAGAGACGAAAAATTCGACGAATTTTTGGTATAATTCGACGGATCATCCGACTGCAAACAGCAAGTCTGTGAGCAATAGTTCGGATCATCCGACGGATATCCGCAGAAATCCGACGGATAATCCGATCAATTCCAACAGCTTTGTGAGCACTAAGTTCGGATAATCCGCCGGACTTCCGCTGAAATCCGACGGATAATCCGATCAGCTTTCTTATTTTTAATATGCTTTCCTTGCTCATTCCTTGGGTTTATGCTTCTTTGGAATTATTGTTCCCTAATGATGTTGGTGTAGCACATGAGAATCCATGTTATTGATACATCATATGTCTTATGTCCTTAGCTACTATGGTTTGAGCTTTTGGTTAGAGATCTCCCATTTCTAGAGAATACTCCTATTTCATAATGGCTATAATATTTTGCATTCTCTAGATCGATCCATTATTTCATTATCTTGGGTTAATCTCTATACTTGGCAAAGAGATTTATTTTATTTGTGTTTACATGAATATCTTTTTTGGCCTATACTTGATAAGAGTCTAATTCTTTATTTTTGTTTTCTTATACTATTATCCTTGCTTAATAAAGAGTCTACAAATCATTTTGATCATTCAAAATGTATTATACTTATTGAGAACTCTTTGCTTAAGCAAGTATTTTTTAGTGTTAGTGACTTAAGATTTAATGAGCACATTTATCTTGTTAATGGCTTCCCTCATTAATCTATTTGGATTATATAGTTTGCTTATTTATGATATATTATTAAGCTATATAATTTTGGCTCACTTTCACACATCTAACTATATTCCTATACTTCAATCTATATATGATATGCTAGTTTACAAAAACTAGATTTGTGATATGCTTGATCTCTAAAACTAGTTTTACAAATTCTTTATTAGATCTTGTTTTCTCTTAGAGGTTTGTGATTCCTTGTTTTAACCTTCCTCCATACTAGTCATTAGCAAGTCTCTCTTAAATTTCTCTCATTTTTTGAGTCATGATTTTATCGTATTATCATTACATCTCTTTAGATTGAATGTGTGATCATTTTGAGATTGACTCTTTTTCATATTCTTCATTGATCTGTAAGATTCTTTATAAATATGGATTTTGAATTTTCTCTTGATGAGATTAATCATTGGATCATGTTAATTCATTTGTTCACTTTATGAATGATCCTAATGATTAAGTAGTCTTAAATTATCTAGTTATGAGATTATCAAGTTAATTTATTACTTTACTTTAACTACTCATGGTGTATCACATATGACCTTTGCTATTTGAACTTTATGGGTTATTAATTTACCATTAGCAAGGTTTGGATTTATCCGTTGTTGGATAAATATGTGGTACAACATACCTAGTCCATGCAAAGTAATAAATTGGTTGATTCTTTCTTGATTAGATAATCATGTACATGATATTTAAGGTTTATTTTTATTTTATTTTTGAGCGATTTTTTTTTACTCTCATCATGATTGATTTAACTGTCCTTATTCTTTTTCATGATGACATCTTTTGATTACATGTGCTAAATTGGAATATTCTTTTGAATTCTCATCTTTAGTAAGTATTTATTGGATATCTCTTCTTGACTAAAGATGACATTATTCATTTTATGACGATTTTATAGCCTTATATGCATTGAGCAAGGGGGAGAAATCTATAGTTGATTTACCCCTAGATTTTGATGCTATAAGTGCTTTGAAACTAGTTACGCATATTTTGAGGGGGAGCAAATAAATTATTTTAATTCATCTATACCCTCTAATATGTCGTATACATAGTTTATCATGGACCCATATTTTCTTCATTTTTATATCTTATTGATTGAGGTCATGATATTTTTTATTTTGAAGGGTTTATGAGAGTGTATGTGATTGTCCTTATTATCTTATCTCTCTCTTTCATATGGGTTAAATATGTCATCTTGCTAATATTAACTTTCAGATCTTATCTTGATGAATATTATGCTTTCGTTGATTTGGTTTTTCTTTCATGCTTAATTGATTTGGCTTTCCATGTTGAGGACTTATCCAAAATTCATGATTTTTATCAACTTTGGTAGTACTCTGAGGGGGAGCATTCAAGTCGACTGAATTTCTCTTTCTCAAGTATTTTTCTCCTTTACCTTCATGTTTAACTAAAGGGTATTCATATAGCATGATAAGGTAATTGAGTTCAAATGCATGAACTTGGATAAGCATATAGATTTTGCAAATAATGGGATTACTTTATATCAATTGCAATATTTTACATTGATCATTCTTTTATTTTGTTCCACTATTTATTTGTGGACAATTATGATTATTAATGGTTTCTTTGATCAATGTTTCAAGTTTACATCTTTTCAATTGGTATCAAGTTTATTTAATTTCATATCTCAATTGGTATCTATTAATTGCAATTATCTATTCCTCATGGCTTTTGTTTGAAATCCTTTATTTCATAGTCCTCTTCCAAAACTAGAGCAATATTTCATATCCTATTGTGTTTTGGATTTATTCCTTGGATTTCAAGTTGGTAAACTACTTATTTCTTATTTTTCAAATACTTTTAGTTTTACCAACCATATTGTGTTTTGACAAGCAATTTTCTATTTAGTACTCTACATATGGTATGTAGTTTTATACACTTGTCTTTACACACTTCTCCTATTGTTCCTCAAATAGTATATCTTGATCATGATTGTCTATGCCTTCCTCATGCTCTGATTTATGTACTTAAGATTGATTTCTTATCTTTTAGTACGGGGGAGCGTATTTTTGATCATGTCAAAGGGGAAGAAGTAAGTTTAATTGGGATAGAAGTAGTCTAAGTAGTATGCTTTTAGTGATATATGCTTATGTATGTGATATATTAGTGCTACATACATCTATTGTGTTCATACTAAACTTAACATATTTGCCATAATCAAAAAGGGGGAGATTGTTGGCCCAATGATTGTATCATGTTTTTGAATATGGTTAATCTGTTAAGTTTAACATTTCATTATCACTAATCTTCATACCATCACTATAGCATTTCTACTTCTACTTATATATGTGGTGATATGTGCCTATTGTTTTACATATTAGTGATACTAGTTTTCATTATGATATCACTAATACTTATGCTATCACTATAGTAAGCATTGTCCTAATATGCCTTAAACTTTAAACATTGTATATTGCTTTGTTCGTCTAACATGTACTTGCAGAAAAAAGAATAAACAAGATCAAACATGGACATATGCAAGAAGAAATCAAGGTAGGCCAAAGACGATGGTCTCCCACAAGATTTTTCTGAACCACCTGACGAAATCTCCGGAGCCACGCACTCGGGGGTTCCGCTGACCGTCAAGGAAGAAGCTGCCGTCAAGAAAGAAGCCAACATCTATCAAGGAAAGAAGCCAAGCCAAGCCATCATCACTTCAAGACTCTGCAGAAGCCTGCTCCTACTACAGTATATTTGGAGTCTGTAATGAGTCTTAGGAATCATTGCAAACACAAAAAATAGATGACAAAATCGAAAGCTATGGTAGAAAATAACCCAGGACAATCTTCGAAATCCTGGCGGATAATCCGACGGATCTCCGCAAAAATCCGACGGAAGATCCGAATGGTATCACAGAATACCTTCTGTGAGTGTTCGGATTATCCGGCAGAAAACCGCAGAATTCTGGCGGATTTTCCGCCATATGACCGCTTGCATTCCAACGGTCGGATCTTACGAATGATTGATCCCAACGACTCTATTTATAGCCGTTGGACTATACAGGCGGATGATCCAGCGGATTTCTGCGGAAATCCGGCGAATGATCCGTCAGCATGAAAAAGTTGCATTATTGCACTTTTCTTTGCTTTGGTTATAAATAGCCTTGAACTCCTTCATTCAAGGTTGATGCTTTGAGCCTAAAAATTTCAAAACCACCAAAGCCTATCCATAAACAACTCTACAAAGCTTTCATTTGCCATCCACAAATTGTGTTAGAGTTATTGAGTTGTAAAGTAAGATCTTCATATTGTTGTATAAGGAGATCAAAACCTATTGTGAAAGGTTGAAGTTGGAGAGTCTCCGTATCCAAACTCTCGGTTGAAGTTGGAGAGTCTTCGTATCCAAACTCTCAGTTGAATTTGGAGAGTCTTCGTATCCAAACTCTCGGTTGAAGTCGGAGAGGCTTTCGGATTAAAGCTCTCGTGTAAGAAGTTGGCGAGTTCTTCGGATCCAAACCCGTCTGTAACTATTTACTCAAATAGTGGATTAAATCCGGAGAGAGTTCCGGGACTGGATTACCTCTAGGGAGGATACCAGGATACATCGGATGTCGGTATTGTTATTACTTCTTCTCTTGCACTTATATAATTAAATTGCCAATTAGCTTGTGCTAAGTGCTTGATTAGTTAGCTTGACCCTATTCACCCTCCCTCTAGGGTTCCTACACTGTGATCTCATGTACTGTTTGTGGCTCATTCATTTCTCTGTTCATTGGGAACCTGAGATGACATCCAGTTGAACCTGAGAGATATCTCAGTGAAGACTGAGAGATGTCTCAGTGTAAACCTCAGGGGACTCTCAGTGAAGGCCTGAGAAGTCATCTCAGTGTAAACTGAGAATTGCATATGCCATACTGAATAATTGATGAACCTGGGCAATATGAACTGGGTTGATTGTTGGTTTATCTGAGTTTTCACCTCAGTGAATAACATCTAAACTAGTGATACCTATCTGTGCACATTAAGAACCTGAGAATCATTTTAGTCTTTGACTCGATTAGGAACCTGAGATTCAAACCAGAGTCATCAATTGATGATTTACTGTGTGTATTTATATACATGACAGGCTTGTATCAGTCTTAATATTAAGACCCCATTATATTTTGATTTAGGATTGAGGGATAGTTGTATATTGAACTACATACATTGTAGTTTGGGACTGTTATGTCCTGATGTGGTTTTGAGACACATGGGACTGGTAGTTAGGACTGGTTTGGACTACATATGCAATGTGGATGAATGGGTAAATCTGAGATTGTAAACACTGTCCTGATAATTGGTAGACACTAACCTACATATGCAATGTTGTATTTAATAGAATTTGGGTTTACCTTCCTAATAGTGTGTTAATGTCAATCCAAATTCAGTACTGACTTTGAGTTGGGTCTGAGCTATCAACTGAGAAGTCATGTATTAGGATTGATAGGATACCAGTTTTCACCAAGGATTGAGAGTGTCCTGGTATCAGCTGTGCATTGAACAAATGTCTGAATGCCATATAGGATTTTGTATAGATATATATAAGGCTGGTAAGTGAGTTTACAGGGGACTGTGGTTTATACTATGCAATGGACTGACCTTCAGGATAACACTGATGGACCTGAGAATGTAGGTACCAGGGTCTTGGTTCAGTTGAGGACCTGAGGATTTAAGTATCAATGTTTGATTCAATATGATAAAACTGAGATTAAATCAGTGTAACCTGAGAACTCAGATAGTATTGTACCCAAACTGAGACTTCATGCCAGTATTTAGGTCATGTACATATCAGAGGCTTTATGCATTGTCCTGGCAAGTTAAAACTGAACCTGGGTTCATGTGCAGAGTCTGATTTAGTAATGAACTAACCCTATCAGGTTTTGAGTAATCAGTGAACCTGAGAATTGATATGTCAATATATTCAATGGTTGAACTGGGAACTCATGAACTGTATGCTTTGAACCTGATATTTCAGGTAGTTCATTTTATTAATGAGAAGCTTTCTTATGCAATATTGGAAGTGGATTCCTGAGACACATACTAGTGTCTGCCCTATCAACCTGAAAGTTCATCTTAGTTGTAATTAATGAACTTGGGAATTGGATAGGGAACCCTTCATTAGAACATTAGTCACCCCCATAACTCTGTGGTAACAAACAGTTGTAGGACACTTTATAAGTGATGTAGGTCTTTTTCCAAATAATGATAGTTAGCTTTACTTTCTAAATTATAGATAACTAGTGGTTATAAGAGTATACTTGTAGGGAATTAGTGAAGAATAATTAAATAATGGGCTTAACCCAATATCATAACTTGTAGTTAGGCATGATTAGAACTGCAAGACACCAATATAGAGCTTGATTAGCTATTAACCAACTTGTACTCAATAAACCAGGAGGATATCTAGCCTCCTTGATTTCCAGTACTTCCCCGGAGCCAGGCAAGTACTTTTGTACGGTTTTGTGCATTTACATTCTTGTACTCTTTCTTGTGACACATCATGGCACGACATCATGCACTCCTGTACTCTTGTTCTAGTATTTATTAGGGGTCGGGTGGGGAAATACACTAGCCATGTGACCAATCCCGATTACTATACTCATGTGCCTAGCTTAGGCCTCGCGTCGTGCACGCGGGCCCTAAGTCGTACCATATTCATGTACTCATGTGCATGTTCTCATCCCAGTCGGTCACATGGTCTAGATGTATTTCGATATTGTGCACTTATCATGTCTGGTACTACAGGATTATAGTTTCATTTCTGTACATTACATTTCTTGTACTTTACATGTTCCTGTACTTTACATTCATGTACTATAGTTCCTGTACTTATTTCCTGTACTACTTTCATGTACTTTCATGTTCATTCATGTATTTCATTTCCTGTACTCCTGTACTCTGTTCATGTCATGTTCATGTTTCATTACCTAGAACTGTACTTTGCTTCGCCCCTGAATAGGATATGTTGCAGGTGAGTTGGAGGCCCTGTGCGACACTTATTATGGCCGAGAGCCAGTTGATGCAGGAGAGCTAGCTGGAGTTGCTCTTGACTTAGAGGCTGCAGAAGCCTAGAGCTTTACCATTAGCACTTTATATTTTCCTTATATTTGAGACTAGTAGACTCTATCTTTCATTTTGCTGGAATGTAATAAATTCTGAGACTTGTACTTTACTCTAGGTTTGAGATACATTTATAGATGCTGTGATTTCATACTTGTTCATGATTATCTGGTTAGATTTCTCTAGATTGGTACAGCTTACTTCATCATGTCCAATGATGAAGGCTGGGCGTGTCCGACTCGTGTCCGATTATTCGGGAGCGGGTCGTGACAGGTGCGGAGCAACCGGTTGTTCCAACGGCACCCCCGCCTCCAGCTCCTCTTGCACCGCCCCTCCCTCCGCCGTCTTCGCTCCATCCTCGCCCACGCCGTCGTTGCCGGTCTCTTCCGCAACTCCTTCGTCGCAAGCAGCCTCCTCCACCGCGCCGTCGACGACGACCCTTCCTTCGCTGCCTCCATCTTCTTCGCCATGACCAACCTCAACCTCTTCTCCTTCAACATCGCCATCTCCGCCGACCCACTCTCCATCTACTCCCAAATGCTCCGCCGCCGCGTCCCTCCCGACTTCCACACCTTCTCTTCCTTGCTCAACATCATCACCGTCGCCGCCGCCACTAGGTCGCTCCACGCACACGCCCTCCTCCTCGGATTCCGGCCCGACCCTTTCGTGCAGACCGTCCTGCTCCCCGCCTACTCCCGACGCGGCTCCGCCGACTACGTCCTGTGGGTGTTCGACGGAATGACGTACAGGGACGTCGTCTCCTGGACCGCCGCCGTCCCAGGCGTCGTCGCCTGTCACTCCCATTTTTCAAATTAGGGGTATTTTCGTCATTTTCAAGTTTTATAATATTTTAGGAATTTTTATTTGATTTTATATGATTTTTAGGAATTTATTTGAGTCGGTTTGAATTTTATCCAATTCGGACTCAATTTGGAGACCCGGGTAGCCTGGACCCTAGTGGGACCCCCATACTAGCTGGGCTTAGCCCATACACTATCATAATTAGGCTAGAAATTATTAACCCTATTTCCATGACTTAATTAGTCTTTTTAGAGGCTTAAATTGTATTTAGAATTGAACCGAACCAAACCGAATTCAAATTAGACCAAACTAAGTCTATTGGGTTTGGGGCTTATTGGACCCAAACCCAAAACCCATTCCCCCCCCCCCCCCCCCCCCCCCCCCTTAGGGCCGGCCATGACTAGGAGCACCCCCCCTTTGTCTTCTCCATTAAGCAAACCTTCTCTTTCTCTCTCAAATTCAATTTTTCTCTCTCTCAAGCTTCTTTCTTCCCTACAAGAACTACACTTAGGTTTGTCATTTAATCCCTCATTTATTACTCCATTTCATTTATGTTCTTCACAATAAATGTAGAGGGAACCTTCCTCTACACTTTGCCCACAAATTTTGTAGGATTCCCTAGAATCTAGGTTAAGGAATTATTTGGGACTTTTATGTATGGAATGGTATATATAGATATGTATATATATATGTATGTATATATTATATGTATATGTGTATTTGTGGGAGGATGAGAGAATGAGAGATGGTGGTGGTGGTGGTGTAGAGAGTGGTAGTGGTGGAGTTGTCATGAGTGTTGTGTGTGTGTGTATGTGTTTATATATATATGTGTGTATGTGTTTATATATATATATATATATATATATATATATATATATATATATATATATGGTTGTGTGTATATATATGGTTGTGTGTATATATATGTATCTATATGTGTGTGTGTGTTTATATAGATATATGGAGATGTGTGTGTGTTTATATATATATATAGTGGGATGGATAGATATATATATATATATATATATATATATATATATATATATATATATATATATATATATATATATATATATATATATATATATCTAATTAGCTATAGGTATATATATATATATATATATATATATATATATATATATATATATAGATATCTAATTAGCTATAGGTATATATATATATATATATATATATATATATATATATATATATATATATATATATATATATATATATATATATATATACCTATAGCTAATTAGATATCTATATATATATATATATATATATATATATATATATATATATATATAGATATATAAAATATAGATAGATATATAAAATATAGATAGATAGATAGATATATATAGGGAGATATATATATATATATATATAAGAGGGAGGAGAAGAAGAGAATGGAGAGCAGCAGCAGCTGCAGTAGATGCAGCAGCAGCAGGCAGCAGAAGTAGCAGCAGCAGCTGCAGCAGATGCAGCAGTAAGAGCAGCAGCAGGAGCTGCCAATGGCAGCTCCTTTTTTCCCCCATACACCCCCCAATTTATCCTTAAACCCCCCCTAGTATCCTATATATATGTGTATATGTAGGTATATATATATATAGATATATATATGTATATATATAGATAGGTAGATAGGAAGTTAGATGAAAGAAGTTTAGGAATTAGAAAGAAGAAGAAAAGGAAATTGAAAGAAAGATAGAGGAAGGAATAGAAAGAAAATGAGAAGGAATTTGGAGAAGTAAGGAATTTGAAGAAGAATAGGAAGGAGGAGTAAGAAGAAGAATTAGAGCTAGAAGAATAAGAGGAAGAAGTTAAGAAGAAGAAGAATTAGAACTGAGAGTCAAAGAAGAGGTTGGAGCGAGAGCTAAAAAGGTGATTTTTGGTAGAAATCGAGTTAGAAGGGGAAATTGAGCTCGGAGCGTTGGATTGCGACGAAACTTGACGTAGGCCTAGGTTATGTGAATTAGATTTTTGTGGGTAAGCTCCCGAGTGGAAATCGGGGTCGTAGGGCGCCGGTATCGCGCCGTATCAGCGCGTATCTTGAAATATTCAAGATATCTGCAACGGGCCGTAAGGTGGACTAGACGCCCACTTTATCTAGGTATTTTGGTAGATAACGAACCTATAGGATAGTACCCTACTACCCTAGAGAGCACGGGTCAAAATATCAAGCGTAGGTAGGCTATCTAGATAATCGCCGAGGGTAAAATTTTACCCTTAAAAATGGTAAAATAGAAATTTTGCCTATGGCCAAGAAATGAGTTTCGAAGTCCAAGATGGACTTGGATATGGGTTGTAGAGGTTGGTAATAGTTAGAAATAGCCGTCTAGACCTAGTCTTGACCCCGGTTGACTTTTTAGGCCAAAAGTCAACTATGGGTCAACACTTTACCCAATTTAGTCCCAAATTCCATTAGACTTGTGCAGTTGACCGAAAGTCAACTGTTAGTCACCAGTGACCTAGAGTTGACCACAGTTGACCAGAGTTGATCGGTTGACCAAAAAGTCAACTGTTGACTCAAATCGATCCCGATTGATTCCGTTTGACTTGCATTGACCCAGTTTGACCCAGTTAGACCTAATATGACTTAGGTTGACCCCGTACAACCTAGTTTGACGTGCCTTGACCTAGAATGACTTAATAGGATTCAAATTGATTGATTTTATTTCCTAAACATAGTATTGATACGTCTTGTTCTCTATAGGTCCTCGAGACGCTGCATTTGCTCCGGTTGACGTACCATATCATATTTCAGGCGAGTACATTCTCTGACACTTTTTCAATTTATAATGATTGTTATGATTCATGTAATTAGTGTGGATATGCTTATTTTCGACACATTGGTCACACGGATTGGTATTCATGGATCCCGACAAGAGATGTTATTCCTCGTTATCTTGGTATATCTTGTGCAAGCCTCCTTGTAGTTCTTGTGCAGTATATGGACACCGATTCTCGAGAAGACTTGCTCCCTTCTCGTAGAATCCCGTGTCATAACGTGTCTTGCTTGGATCCACTCTACCAGTCGGGGACGGGGAGTACTAGTGTAGATGTGTGGTCATTACCCACCTTGTTTATTCTTGTAGACCTTGAATGCTACCAATCCTACACTTCACGTGGGATTGGCTGATCATAACCTTGTGCAGACCCAATCCGGCCACATGTTGTAGCTAGTACTCACACACCTAGAGATATGATTCTTGATTTCTTGTACATGCCATGATCAGTTTACTTGCCTTGTTCTAGCTCTAGATTTACAGCTTACCTTGCCATGATACTCACATGTACATTCCATGATATTCTTGTATATACTCTCTATTTACAGTCTTATAACTTTTGTCATATCTTGTGAACTGTTGTTAGTAGATTGTACTCGTTCCATCCTGACAGGATATGTTAAAAATATTACAAATGCAGACGAGGGGGATTACTGTACCTACTACGGTCCGAATGACGTAGTGGGCCTAGACCTGGAGACTTTGGTCCAGCAGGGCTTAGCTCTGCCTGACGGGACCCTACCTATTGCTTAGTTAGAGTAGGTCTTTTATACTGGACTTTGTCTCCAGCTACTTTTGAGACTTTTTGTTATTATGGACTATATTAGAGACTTGGACTTGTATATATTCTTGTGTTGGACTTGACAGGTTATATATTATTTTATCGTCTTGTTGTCTTCTTATTTCAGTCTTTACTTTGTTATCTTAGAGTCGTGATTGAGTACTCATATATATATTCATTGCTTGTCCTCCGTTCGGAGTTGACCATATTCTCGACAGGTTTTTGTTATATATATATAAACTGTTTAGAGTAGAAAAATCTACAGCGTTCTACGCCGTTTTTACGGTGAGGGCTGGGCGTTGTCGCGTCACGTGCCCTTTTAGCGGGTGCGGGTCGTGACATCGCCCTCGGTCTCCCCGCGACGGCCCACGCGTTTTCGCCTCCATGAGCCCCACGCCGCCCCGAACGCCGCCGCCGTGGTCTTTGTCGTGTCCGCCTCCGCCGGGCTCGGGTCCCTGGCGCCGGCCCGGTGCCTGCACGCCTACGTCGAGAAGGCCGGGTTCGGATGCCGCGTCTCCGTCCGGAACTCCCTGGCGCTGGCCGGTGCCTGCACGCCTACGTCGAGAAGGCCGGGTTCGTGTCCGTGCCATTATGGTACGGTTTATCCACTAGTCTATATATATTGCCTAGTGGTAGTGGTAAGCTAAGCGGTCCGAGTGGTCATAATATCATGGAAACGTTGGAGATCATTATCATTTCCAAATATATAATATATATAGCATGTCTATGGAAAAAGAGGTTCTCATCAATAGGAGAGAAGCTCCATGGAAAAATGATCACGATCTTAGCCTACGTTGGTCAGAATGGGACACCCGTGTATGAAAACGTAACCGCTAGGACACCGCGCGGACGGTCGAGGACCGGCACCATTCTACCACGGATATAAACGACGACCGACAACGCGGCCCGTCGTAAGGACGTCGTACGTATAGAACGGGTGGCTCGGTGGCATCGACTGTTGTAGGCGTCGTGAAGACGTCGGGGGCGCCTTCGACGTCGTAGGCGAAGCGAGACGTTGAATTGTTGGTGTCTAAAGACGTCGGCTGTCCCGCGAGGCTCTAGAGCACGCGGAGTACGCGAGGCGTGTGTGTGGGGTGATGATGAAAAAGCCAGTGCGAACAAGATCCGTATGAAGAGTCTGAAATGACATGTCGGCCGATTAAAAATTATGTACAAAAAGATACGATTTAATTGAGTCCGTACGTGCTGGATTAAAAAAAAAAAAAAAAAAAAAGAAGAAGAAGAAACCCATGATAACCTACCATGTCCATGGGGAAAGAAGTTCTCATCAATAGGAGAGAAGCCCATTAACCTAGACCCGGAGTTTACTAATACGGTAAAATTACAACTATTAGACAAACAAACAAATCCTTGGAGTACACTCAAACTGTAGGGATAAGTACTAGATGCTGTTGACTAATGTTGAAATGGGGACCCACAACACGTTAGTGGTCGCTCACGCCCTTCACATGCGAACTTGTGGGCAGCAAGTTGATGGCATCAGTAAGAACAGAGTACATATGTATTCATGCATGGAAATGGAACGAACAATATAAGCAACGTCAGCTGACGGGAGGCGGCTTTAATTTGTCGCCTTCTCCCTCCCCACTGCTGAGAGTACAGACAGAGAGAGAGCGAGGGACCCGAACTCTACTCATTTCTTTTCTTATAGTCGTCCTTTCTTACACAAATTCATTCTTCAGGATGCTACTTCATTCCAATCACTAGTCTCTCACTTACTCGTTTTTCTACTAGCTGAAACTTACATCACGGACACGTGTGTCCCACGAAACTTACATCACGGACACTTGTGTCCCACTCGTCAGTGACGGAGGAACTGATTTTTTTTTTTAGGTGTCAGACATTTTGTCCGACTTGACAAATACCAAGAAGAAATTCGAACCTACGTCTTTCGTACCGGGACCTTCGTTACTGCCACCAGGCACGGCCTACGGACGACATAGGAAATGATTAACTTATGCTCGTTGGAATACTAATAACATTTATGACACCAGTGTTGTAAGAATCAGACCAGACCAGACCAGACCGACGGTTGGACGGGATCCAACCAATTTAAGACAAAAATTTGCGGTCCGATAAAAATGGAATCTTTTAAAGAACCTTTTATTTATTTTTTTCAAAACCGGAATTCAACCGGGGAACTGGACGAACCGGTTCACAATTGAACCAACCAATTTTGATTTTTTAAAAAAATAAGTTTTAAAATAATTATCATGTAAAATTTGGATCATTTGATTCTTGGTTTGATTTTAATATACCTTATAGTGATAAAATTAAACCACACTAACATACTAAAAACCAAATAAAAGTAAATCAAGAAGTAAATATGGATATATCTTACATATTTGAACCAAACTAAGTCTATTTGAACCCTAATTGAACCCGGTTAGACTTGTACCAAAAAAATTCAGCTCCATCATGGGTCCAGTTTTTAAAACATTGCATGACACCCGTTCCGAAGTTATTTGCGCATTTGATCAGCAGAATATCCATCCATCCATCTCGACCCTCCTCGGCTCCGGGTCCGCCCGAACCGCCGGTCTCGCCGGCTCGAACCCCAGCGTGAGCTCCACCTCGCCCTCCTCCCGCCCACCGGGCCCCGCCTGGCTCATGTGCGACGCCTCCGCCGTCTCCTCCGAGAACAGGCTCTTGTCCTCCGACGAGCACTCGCGGCGGCGGCTCTTCGCTCTCTTGGCGGCATGGTGGGCCGACTTCTTGAAGCGGGTCCGACCGGTGGGGAGCTTGGGCACCACCCTGTGGAGGCCCGCGGAGGGCGCCACGTGGCGGATGTCGTAGGCATTGAAGGGGGGCGGCGGAGAGCCGGCACCATCGTCGAGCCAACAAGCAGCATTAGTTACGTTCATGACACGGTTTATGGGCAGCATGCAGCCACCATCGTCTTGACTTTCTATGCTTTTGTATCACCATAGATATATTATTTTGTGCTTGCAGTTACATTAGTTTATCTTTTTGTTATATGGATGATCGATGGTAATATCTTTTTGTTATATGGATGATCGATGGTAAATGGTTGGACATGATTGAACATGACTGATATATATATTTCTTTGCTTTTATGTTTGTGTATTGTGTATGTTATTATTTTTTTGTTCATATAATTGATAACTATTGTGATCCTAAAAGCTGTTTGCACTGTATCTGTTGTGGACTTGTTTATATATATTAATCTTACATGATAGTTTAGCATGAATCCTACAAATCTGAAAAATAAATGACTCAGCAACGGAAGAGCAACTAATCGACGACGACCTAGCATGTAACTAGCAACGACTCAGCGACTAAATATCTGGAGAAACAAAATAAGCGACTAACCAGCGACAAAGCCGCGATTAAAGTTGTTCGTCGCTAGTAAACAACTGTAATCATTACAATCGTAAATACGTCGTCAATTAGTTGCCCGTTAGTCGTTAAAGCAGCTACTAACTTAGCAGTCGCTGATTAGTCGCTATTTTTCGTCGCTATTTCAGTCGGAAGTTAAAATTGATCAGCAACGATGTATTTAGCGACGAAATTTTTTAGTCGTGGGTTAGTCGCTAATTTGCTTTAGCGACTCAAATGTCTGTTTTAGCGACTGAAATTTCAGTCACTATTTAGCTGTTTTTTTTAGTGATATCTTACCTACTTTAACCAAACTAAGTTTTTTTGAACCCTAATTGAACCCGGTTAGACTTGTACCAAAAAAAATTCAGCTCCATCATGGATCCAGTTTTTAAAACATTGCATGACACCCGTTCCGAAGTTACTTGCGCATTTGATCAGCAGACTATCCATCCATCCAGCCAAGACCCAACTACAAATTCAAAACAAGCCTCAAGAGACCGATCAGAGTTGGGAAAAAAGTGCTTAATTTAAAATTACACAAATTATTATACGAACTATAAATTCTTTTTTTTTCCATGTACAATAGTCGCATGCATCAACTCCTTAACAAAACCTAACCACAAGGATTATTTGCTTGCTCTACAGCCGATATATAAATATATATATATATATATATATATATATATATATATATATATATATATATATTCAAGCACCATCTCCAAAACTGAAACTACGTACACTCCTAAATTAAGGAATCAAAGAAAAAAAAACTAAACTCAGTTTTTAAGCTCCAAGCGGAGCTCCACCGCACACGTATCATCATCGCAACCGTCCATCTCGACCCTCCTCGGCTCCGGCTGCGGGTCCGCCCGAACCGCCGGTCTCCCCGGCTCGAACCCCAGCGTGAGCTCCAGCTCCACCTCGCTCTCCTCCCGCCCGCCGGGCTCCGCCTGGCTCACGTGCGACGCCTCCGCCGTCTCCTCCGAGAAAAGGCTCTCGTCCTCCGACGAGCACTCGCGGCGGCGGCTCTTCGCCCTCGCGGCGGCATGGTGGGCCGACTTCTTGAAGCGGGTCCGGCAGGTGGGGAGCTTGGCCACCCTGTGGAGGCCCGCGGAGGGCGCCACGTGGCGGATGTCGCAGGCGTTGAAGGGGGGCGGCGGAGAGCCGGAGGGGACCTGGACGATCGGCTTGCCGCTGAGGACGGCCTCGACGGCGGCCTGGCACATCTGCCAGCTGCCGGACCACAGCAGGCCCACGGACCCGTACGCGGGATTGACAATCCTCCCGCAGGCTTCGTAAAGCAACGACCTAAATATAGCTGCATGCACACACGCACGTACACTTCTTAAATATTCGTGATAATTATGCATACATGTACGTATAGAGTTTATTTTTTGTTCTTCCATCAACAACAACAACAACAACAACAAAAACTCCACTCATTTATCATTTTTATCCAACTTAAAATTATTTCAAAATTAGTTTTGTAAACATTCAGACTTAGTTTTGACCACTAATTTAACACGTGACAACAGTGGAAAAAAAATAATAAAAATGAAATGATTAATTTTGATCACTAATCCAACACCTGACAACTTTTGAGTGGAAGGAGTGAACAAAAACGGAATGGACTCTGTATGTGTATATGATATAGCTAGTGACTGACCAGGACGGAGGTTGTCGGGGGCGGCGGGGGCGTTGATGAGGTTGAGGAGGCCGGCGCGGCCGTAGAACTTGGCGAGGAAGACGGTGGCGTGGGCCTGGGAGTCGGGGTCCTTGATCCACTGCAGACACGGGCGGATGCTGCAGGTGTCGCTGCACCCCTTGCGGAGGACTCGGCAGCCGTTGCAGCTCATTCTCATGGTGCTGTTGTGTTGGGAATAATAATGGTTACTTAATTTTTGCTGTGAAGAGAGAGAGAGAGAGAGAGAGAGAGAGAGAGGGGAGGAGATGTATTTAAAGTTGGCAAGTGGGTGGCTATATAGCCAGCGGTTTCCTTCAAGATTGCGGGCGTAGATATTTACCACTTTTGTTTCTTTGTCTGCTAGCGAAGGCTAATCCACTTATTCATGCTTTTACTGTTATGCCCCTCACCCCAACAACGAATTACTCTGTGTGTGAAAATTTGTATAAAAATAGTAAATAAATAAAATATTATGATTCAAATGAAACGAATGGATATAGATCCACGTAACATTTTTTTTTTCAAAAAATAATCTAAAATATACAAATTGATACTTCAAAATGATGCTTACTATTCTATGGAATGAGTTCTTATATTTTGAATGAAAAAATTGTATAGCGCATGTGGCTGAAATGAGATTATCATAAAACTTTAATTGACCTTTACTATTCTATAAAATGCGCACCTACATTCTACATCTAGGATCTGAAAATTAGAAGATGCTCTAAAAGCCAAAACTATCTAAAAATTAGGAAACGTTCCAGAACTATTACATAGCATAAAAGTGGTCTTAGTAGAATAACATAATAATCTTCCATAGTAGCATTTGTTTTAATTTTATTTTAATACAAGGGCTTCTTTACAATAAAATATGAACATCGTTAAAAATTGAATCAAGATTTAAATAACAAGGAGACCAAGAACATAATTATTTCTAAAAATTTAGAGGTTTGAAATTTGATTCACTACATATTTCAACATTTTTGAAAAGTTAAAAAGTTCCGATAGATTAGTACGGGGATATAATCGAAGTTTGGATGGGTGAAGAAGGATGTTTTGGTAATTGTCAGAAGATGGAAAAGGACGAGCAATGCATGCAAACCGGAGAGAATAGGAAAGCGGCGCGTGGCAAACACGTCAGACTGTTGCCCCATAAAAGGCCATTGAAAAAGAAGGAATAAAGTAATCCCCAAACAACTCCCCATTTCCGGGAAAACAAAACCCAGGATGTAAAAACTGAAACCAAGGTGTTTTCCTTTTATTAAGTTTTTTGTTTAATTTATTTATTCACTAAATATGTTTCCTATATGCTCATCTTAGATGTTAATAGTAGATGCAACTTAAAATACATTTAAGATTCTAATTTATTAAAAAAAAATTTATGAACAATAATTTAGATTTATATGATAATAGTAAACAAATAAATATTATGATCGAAATAAGATAAATGAGTTTTTATATTCTGAATGTAAAAATTATGAGACCCCAAACTATAGCTCATATGATTGGGATGTGACCATCATGGAACTCTAATTAAACTTTACTATTCTATAAAATATGCTCCTACATTTTGAATCTAGAAACGAGAAATTAGTATGAACCTAACTATTATTGGGTGTGTCGGCCTCCATGCATCATTTACATGCCAACCATTAGATTATCATGGACATGTGTGCATACACACATCTCCATACAATCTAAGGATTGGGAAGTGGAAGGATGCACTGCATCCGAAGTAAGAAAATCAGGTGGGGAGAGTAGCCATAAATTCGGCCTCCTTTTTTTTCTCTCTTGTTGTGGATGCAATTGGGCATCAAGAAGAAAGGAGAACTAAATTTTGTCTCATTTAATGCCTTTATTTGGAGGGAGCAGATATCTCTTATACAAAACACAAAGATTTTTGAATCCTAGGGCTGACTGTGCCAAGATAAAGAGTGGTTGGGATTTAATCTTGGTGAATCAACGGTTGTGGGGTTTTATGGGGAAGAGCATTATTGGGAGTGGGGTTTTATGAAAAATCCAAATATGGGAATTTAATATTTTGATGGTTGGGATTTAATATTTTGATGAGGGCCTCATAATGGTTGTGGATGAGCATTATTGAGAGTGTGGTTTTATGGGGAATCCAAATAAAATTCACATCCAGCAGTGGTTGGGATTTAATATTTTGATGGGGGCCTCAAAATTATTATTGTTCGTTTAAAATTCGTTTAAAATTGGGGGTCCAAGATTTTGAGGGGGAATACCTTAAATGAACCATGCCCTATGGGCACGGGTTATGACTAGTGCTATTATAAAACCTATGTGCCAAATATATTCTTATTTTATAAAATAATATAAATTCTATTTTTTTTGAAATATTTTTTTTTTCGGCATGACAAATATCAAGGAGGATTCGAACCCACCGACTAAAATGTTAAATTCTACTCATTGTGGATATTATTTTTAAAAATAATAAATGAGATTTACAATTTGTAGAAGAGGAAATATAGTTAGTACATAAATATGCTCTCGTGTTTGGAGTACAAGATCTAGAATTATCTCTAATTCACATTATTTATAAATAGAATAAATAATATGCCAACTGAGCTTCTTCAACCAGTCAGAACTCTTATGCCTTTTATTAGGGCTGTGCACAATTAAGTCAAATCGACCAAATTGAACCAAGTCAAATCGAACCGATTGGTTTTAAACCGAACCAATGGTTTGGTTGGTTTGGTTCGGCTTCAATTTTTTTCAAAACCGACCGATTCGGTTCGGTTCATGGTTTGGTTAACTACTACAAAAATGGTTAACAATGACGGCCAATAAGTCGACATTAAATATATCATTAATGACGTTTTAAGATAAGTGTCATCTATAAAATGTCATTGTTAGCGATTTTTGTAGTAGTGGTTATGTCAAAAATCGTCTAAATCGAGCCGAACCAAATCCTTGTTAAATCATTAGGGTTGGCCGGTTGGGTATGGGTTAATTGGGTTGTATTATATCGGTTTGGTTCATTTATTCACATCACATTTATCAAGTTGAAGTTGAAAGAGCTCTCTCTCTCTCTAGTCTCAAAGATGAGTGCTGGCGGCTCATATTCTTTTCTAATTGCTCATGTGCACATGAAAGGGGTTTTGGTTGAATGTATATAATTTTTTATTATTATGTATAATTGACATTTTTTTCACCTGCAACGTGCAAGTTGAATTGAAGCTGCTGAATTGTATTTACTGTTGCAAAGTGCAAGTTGACTGAGGTTTCACAACAAAAAAAGCATACAGTCCATTTTTTTATGTGATCAAAACCGACCAAGTCAAACCGATCCAAACCGAACCAAGTCGGTCGGTTTCAAAATCGAACCGACCATTTGGTTGGTTTGGTTCGATTTTGTTTATTTTCAAACCGATTAACTTCGGTTCGACTTCGGTTGGGATCAAATAGGTCGACCACCGACCGATACACACCCCTACCTCTTACTCTCTTAGTCACTCGATTGGGACAAAATTATGTCATTTAATGGCTTATTTTTGAAGCATGCGTTGGAGCTGCTCGTAGGACAGTGGTCAAGTTGTGACCCGGGCCGGTCCGGGCTAGACCGCTGCCTTTTGAACCGGACCCAACCGGGCTTGGTCCGGGCCCAGCCCGGACCAGGGGTGTAAGTGGACCGGGCCAGGCCCGGCCCGGTCTGGGGAGAGGAAACCCAGTCCGGCCCAGTGACCTGGGCTCGGGACGGTCCAAAGATTCAAAAAAAATAAAAAAAAAAAAAAAAGAAGAAGCAAAAACCGGTTCAGCCGGTCCGGACCGGGCTCGGACGGACCTGATCGGGCCGGGCTAACCGGGTCTACCGTTTGAAATAAAAAAAATAAAAAATAAAAACCGGGTCGGTCCGGGTCGGGCTTGGGCTCGGTTTGGTGAACCCAGTCCGAACCGACAGTGCACTCGGGTTAGGGCAGGCCGGGCCAGGTGCGGGCTCGGGCGGGCTGGTCCATGGGTGAACCGGCCCGGGTTACACCTGACAGTGGGCGCCTGATATTACCAACTGACAGGCACCGCTTTCTTTTTCCCTCTCCTTTCCTTTGTCTGCCGTATCCTTATCTGTAGGAACGTAACCCACGTTTTTCTTCCCAACTCCTCTCGAGTCTCGACCACAATAAACGCATGCATGTTCAATTTACAAACGAACGTAATCAACAAACTTATAAATAATAAATACTAATCATAAAAATTATAATAAATTAATCTTATGGAGCTTGATCTATCAAGAAATTTAAATAAAATATTCAGATTTGAGGAGTATCAAAATGTTAAATGATTGTAAGAAAAGTAGAGCATCTTTTTCTTAAATTTCCATGTGTCTGGACTGTGGGCGCCGGATACTACCACTCCCATCCACCACCTATTTCTTTTCCCTTTCATCCCCAAAGCTCATCTCCAACTTCAAGGGGTTTTGTCCACGATTGTTATTCGAACCCCAAACTTATTTGGGGACAGTGAATTCTAGGAGAATAAACATAAATTAAAAATTAAAGATAATATATCAAAATTGTTAGACGACACCACAACACAATAAGACGCTACCACTTTTCAAAAGTTAGTTCTTCTTCATTTTTCACAGTTGTCTCAGACATACTATAAACAATCAACATTAATAACGTTGTGATTAACACGTCATTAATGAAGGAAATATTGATACCGCCATGACATTTTTCTAGCAAAAGAGGCCACATGATGCCGCCAAGACATAATTTTTGTATGCAATTTCTATGTAAAAATTCTGCCAAATAGAATAAAAATCTTATTATAGTATAATGTCAAAGCAGGATAGAAACTCAATTTTTATAAATTTCTATTAGAGATGGACTTAAAAAATAGGAACAAAAACTAACAAGGTTTCGCCGGTCATTGCCCCTCACCTTATATTTCCCACAAAACCCGATCCATATTCCATGGTACTAGAACTAATTAAAAGGTATTTACTAAATTAAAAATATATATAGTAACAAACTATGTGCGAATATTGCAAGTTGGATTTGGATGTGAACTAAAAAAGAAAAGGGAAATAGATTAGTCTCTGTTTTAGTTTAACCCAAAGTTGGTAACTAAACAGCAGCAGCCGTACATTGTTTAGAGCATCTCCAACCCTATTGTGACTTTGGAAAAAAGTTAATGCCACATAGGAATGACAAAATTTTATTCAAAAGTTCTTCTCCAATACAATTGTAAAGTCAATTGTGAAACTTATGTGGCAAAAATTAAAGAAGACATTGTGAAGTTGATTGTCTTGTTCTAGACAATGCACTTGACAATGTCTTCTCTTCCATGTCATCAATTATGAATAAAAAATATTAGGAAAAAAAAAAAAAGATAAGTAGTTGTCTTAAAAGTTACCTTGGAAGTTGGAAAAAATACTTTTTATTGTCTCCTCAATACTTTTGTATTGGAGAGAATTTTTCTATCTCATTGTCTTTTGAGATATAATTTTGCCACATAAATAAGATATTGTCTTGTGGCTCATGCCACATAGGAGTCACCTAAGACTCACAACACTTAACAAGACAATAGGGTTGGAGATGGTCTTATGAAGCCGAGGGAGGGATCAAATAGGTTGCATGTCAGCCCACGTGTATGTTGCTGATGTGTCCAACTATGCTTCGTCCCCTTCACCCCCCTTTCACGTGCCCAAGGAATCTTGAGCTTCCACATCTTTTGCATTCGTACTCTGTCAGGTCCATACCTGACTTGGGTCCGGCTGCTATCAAATCTGTCGGATTCAGATACCTGACTTGGACCCGGCTACATTGATCCAATCTATAATGGAAATTATAGACACCCACACAACATTTAGGGACTGTCTGGTTTGTAAATTTGGGCACCTATAATGGCCCAAATTCGAATTTGCAACCAGTTCACGCATTTGGTTCAAGAATTTATTGACAAAATTTTACATTTACGGACTATTTGGTTCGCGAATTTGGGTAAGTGAAATGATCCAAATAATTAGATCATTTCACGCATTTTGTTGGATGATTTGCTAACAAAATTTACTGTGAACTGATATGAATAATAAATCTTATCTACTACAAATCGAAATTTTTTCCAAAGTGAAGCACAAAAGTATTAAAAAAAATCATCATTTTTATTTTGCTTGTTTGGTTGGATTTCTTATTTCATCTCTGTTTTAACACCTTTCAAATAAAAAAATCCAAAAAGTTGTACTCTTTTACTAACTTCAACAACCATCCAAACATCAAATTTTAAAATTTTCACTTCTAACCTCCACTTCTTTAAAAATTCAAATAACTTTTTTATAATGCATATGCAAAATATCGATTTTTGAATTTTCTATTTTGTCGCACTTTAAGGGTGAAAGGATTGAAGACAAGGATCCAACTAATATAGCTTACTCGACCACTTGTGGATCCGGATTTAGTAACACTACACCAAATTCGATCTAATAGCAACGATCTAGTCTTCTTTGCAAATGTTGCTATTGGTTGGTGAAAGTTGGCCAAAAACTTTGAAAAAAATTTGTTCGGGAGAAATTGAAAATAGGCTTGAAACAAACAGGTGGGCATGCTAGGATTTTGATAGGTGTAAAAAAATGGACTAAAAAAAATGAAAATGTTGGAAAAAATTTAAACAATTCCTGGTTAAAGAATTTTATAGGGAGAGGGGCATTAAGAGCCTCCACAATGGGACTCTTTTCAAGTGCTATATTTGATCTTTGGCCAAATTTTGTAGCACTTGAGGGCTACAATGGACTCTTGTCCACACTTGAAAAAGAGTAGAAAGCCAAAAGACTCTTCAAATTTGAAGAGTCCACTAGTGGAGCTATAGTTACTTGGGGCCCACCATATTTACTTTTCTCCTTCATTCTTTTTGTTGGAGTGTTGCCACTTGTCAATTATGAAGAAAAAATAAGGAGAAAAAAGATGGAATGTTGCCACTTGTCAAATTGGAGTGTTTATTTGGAGTATACCATTGTGTACCAACATGAAGGAAATACTTCAAAATTAATTTTTGGAGTATGATTTGGAGTGTTGCCACTGTGGATGCTCTAACAAGCCCACGGTCTCTCTCTCTCTCTCTCTCTCTCTCTTCCCACCTGGCTAATTCTCCATGCAAGTTGGAGAGAGAAGAATTGTGACCCGTCCCATAGATAGTTCCCCCCATATTATTTAAACCTGCAGAAAAGATTAATAAATTGCACATCAATCCATGAGAGTTACTGCGGATGCATCTCCCCTTTCTCTTTCCTTCACTTCTTTATTCCAGGCTCCAGCAGAGTCCAAGGAGACTAAACAAAATAATAATTTTTATTTAAAAAGAAGAGCACGATAGTTTGGACTTTTGGAGTTCGGATTCCCGGAAATGGCAAATAATTGAAAAGGTGCAAGCCTGTTGTAATCCCAAGTAGTTTACACCCACTAGAAGTGGAGTGGTTGGGAAAATCAATATACTGTTAGGCCTCGTTTGGTTCGCAGAACGGAAAGGAAAGGAAACTGATTTCTTGGTATTTTCTTTCCTTTAGGAAATTATAATTCCTATAACCTTTCCTTTCCGGTATTTGGAAAGATCAGAATTATAGCCGAAATATATCTTTAATTTTTATTATAGTGTTTGGTGTTTGTAAGAAAAGAAAACAAAATCAAATCAATTTTCCAAAAATACCCTCGTGCTAATAAAAATAATTATTACTTAAAAATATTTTTGTCTAAAAGATATTATGGATAAAAATGGTAAATAATATTATGAACATGGATATTTTGGTCAAAACTTTTTGTAATAAATGCAGGAAAGTTGGAGGGAAAGTGATTCCTTAGATAAATGGGAGGAACCACTTTCCTCCCTATTTTCCTACCTCTTGGGAATCATTTTCCCTTTCCAACAACTTTCATTTGGCTCCCAAACATAGGAAAGGAATCACTTTCCTTTCCCAAGTTCAAATTCCGGTAAACAAACGAGACCTTAGATGCATCATAAATTTGTTCATTTTTGTAAGAAGCAACGCAATAGCACATCGACTACATTTTTGTTCACCCACCAAAATTAGAGTGTTTGTTCACCCTCCAATAGAAGATTGACACATATCAAATTTTTAGTCAAAACCACTTTAAATATTTACAAAACCACTTCCAAAGGGGTTTATGTTGAATAGATTTGACACGTGTCAATCTTTTCTTGGAGAGTGAACAAACATCATAGTTTTCATGGGTGAACAAAAATGGACTCGTAGCACATCCATCAAATACCATACAGTGATGTACTAACCTTGGTTGTCCTTGTCAAGGTTTCGTGATACAAAAACACAAATTGTGTAACAATATGAATACAAAGGAAAATGCTAAGTTTACTACCAAATTCTTACAACCTTTTTACAACTACTCTCTCCCACCCCTTACACATGGGTCCCACCGGATCCCACCACCACTCTCACCCCCCCCCCCCCCCCCCCTGCTACATGGGCTCCACCCGGCCCCACCATTTTTTCCCCTCCTTCAATCGAAGCCTGACACGTGTCCGGTTGTAGGAGGTTTGTAAAATTTGGTTGTAGGCCATAGCAAAGCTCTGAATACAAAACAAACACAAAAACAAAAACAACAGGGATGCAAATGACGTGCTCTAAAGTACTTCCTTATGCCTGTTGAGTCGACAGCATGATACAAAGACTTGGAGTAGGTATTCCTAGAGTTTAACTGTTACTATAATAATACTGGAAGAAAAAAAAATTGACTGCTTAGTAAAGAAAATTTTGGATACGTTTCTTAATGGGTCCAAAAACTGTAATCAATAGTTCATAAATGGAGTTCAAGGGTTTATAAATAGTTGGAAACTTATTTTCTCCCAGATTCTAAATGACGGTAGGTAAATGCGCTTTCCGTCTGCCGTCTAGGCTAAATTTTGACTGCTTAGTAAAGAAAATTTTGACTGCACATCGAGTCGCGGTGTACTGTTGACACCACCGTGCACCAGGGTTGAGGGCCGGGTTCGAGCCCTCCCTCCCATGGAGGTGGCTGGGTGGCAGTGGCCACGGCCTCCGGACCAAGGTCGGATGGAGTCGTCCACCGGCTTTGGTTTAAAAAATAAATAAATAAATAAATGGCGTTCAAGAGTTTATAAATAGTTGGAAACTTATTTTCTCCAAGATTCTAAATGACGGTAGGTAGATGCGCTTTCCGTCTGCCGTCTAGGCTAAATTTTGGACTTTTTCCCCCACTATTTTACCATTTTTCTTAAATAAAAAATATATATATTAAGAATAGTTTATGCATAACTAATTTGTAGAACAAAATTTATGAAATTTCAGTCTTGTAGGTCCACAACGCTTCTAAAACTATTTTGCCAAAATACCTAGTCAGGTATTGCTCCTCCTAGACGTCCGCCAAAGCGGTACGGATAACGGCTGTCTCGCGTCTACGAGCCGCCTCGACGGCTATTTAGAACACTGGTATTATATATTATGGAAATGGGATTACTAGGCTAATCGTGTTCGGACTGGGTATAGATCAGGTTTGTGTCAGCAGGTTTGATCTACGAATTCAGTTCAGCAGAGCAGATTCGGTTAGCATGTTTACCTCGAGTAGTTTACTCCCACTGCATCTCACCAAAATGATTGAAAAAAAAAAAAAAGAATAGTTAATTCCCACTAGCTCTGGAGTTGCAAGGTTCTAACAAAGAATCTCTGTTGTTAACTGCACTATAAATCTAATCATTTATGTTCTTTAGATGTACAACACGATAACACATCATCAAGTACCATCCTTTTTTATACATAGATATGCTAAATCTTATTCAGTATGAACCTTAGCTTTCCTTGCCAAGTTTAGTGATACCTAGACAGACTGTAACCTGGTGCACAAGAACGAATTAAACAATGGGGACACATTTTGGTGTTATCAATTTCTTTTGAATGTTTCTCTCGTGTCAACAGTACGATGCAAACACAACCAATTTTTGAACTACGAGTTTCCCAGAGTTCATCTGACTATAATAATACTGGAAGGAAAAAAAACCTAATTTGTTGCTTGGTAAAAGATTTAGTACGCCTTTCTTAACTGTGTTCAAAGCCGTCCCATCTGTACGCATTGTTGTTGGAAGTCAAGCCGGTGAACATATAGTCTATCCAATGGATAAAAATGAGATTACATAGCAAACATATGAGCAAACAGAGAAAATATTGTGAAGAGAATAAGCTTATGCCATTATTGTGAATTATCTCAACCGAATCAGTAACCAAGTTGAAGATAATAACAGTACCAAGCAAATAACTGGATTTACATCACATACAAGAATTATATATCACAAGAATGGGAGCAGTTGAAAAGTGTACCGGCTGTATTTCCTTGAGGAACGTAAGCATACAGAGAATGGAGAGGTTGAAGGAGATACCAAACGTAGGTAGATGATTACACATAGAGAAGGGCCAGCCCCAGGTCAAGATCGAATCCAACCTGCTCATGTAATGTATTCGCCTGCTGAAAGCTTGCTGATCAGATAGATTACAACTAATTTCTTCTGGACGAGAAAAAATGCGTAAAGTTTTAGCTACAATAAAATGATTCGCATTCTAGTCAAATTTCCGGATTTCAGACTGTTTCTGTATTTCAGCTTCTTTGGGTTTGTTTTAGGCCAAAAACCAACTGGAAACTTCAGTTTACACACCATCTGAAATCAAAGATCATATAACCAAAATCAAAATATCATAGACGCTTGTTCTGGGTCTCTTAAACATTGATTAGCATGAATTATGTCATGCACAGACAATGCAGGAAAAAAAATCAGTATCACAATATCACAATCACAGTAGATATAGTGAAACAAACTTTTCATGTGCCTATAGGTTTCTTACGCATGTGTAGGTTTTAGTGTTCATAGATTATACGAGGAAAAAGAGTAAAAACATAAAGAGGATGCACCTTAAATGATGATTTCCTTACGAGACGTGCCTTGTAGGAGTAAGAATCATTTTACACTGGAATCAGCTTACGCCATAAAAATTACAGTTCAAGAATTGACCATTTCAGGGACTTTCATATCCATCATTCTCATCAAGCTTATCACTGTCATAATCCTCTTCAGAGTCACTAAAGAAATCATCATCTTCAACCTAACATGAAGCAAGCCAATATATACGCTCAAGAACTGATGGAATCTCATTAAACATTTGCTCAAAGGAGAATGTGTTACCTCACTGTAGTCAGAGGTATGGCCAGACTGAACCTGGTTACTTCCATTACTTTCCTCGTCTCCAGAATAACCCTGTGAACATTATTATAAAGTAATGAATAATTAGTGTATAGTTGTTTTCAAAAAGAATCAGGAGAGACTATATTGCAACTAGTTGAATAACGAGGTGTAACAGACATCTAGTTTAGTCAGGTTTATATACAATAAGCCAATAGCAAATCCAAATAAGAGATGTATTCCAAGAAGATTCTAGCAAAAGATTCTTCAAATAAGATATATATATATATATATATATATATATATATATATATATATATATATATATATATATATATATATATATATTCAACCATTTGGGAACTACCTTATAATAATTACCAACATAAAAGCTTGAATGACACTGAATAATTTTAAACAGGTCGCTCTATGCACTATTGCATTGCACATGTACATATATTAATTACTCATATGGCATATCTTTGTTAGAATATAACCAATCCTATTGGTAAACATTGGATTATTCTGCAAATATGGGAATGAATCACTGCCACAGAATCCAAACACTTTCTACTCAATTCATGGCATCAAAGTAAATCTATCATGAATGAACAAAGATATGGTGATGAGACACTAAGAGAAGAATTAGGTAATGATATTAGCATTTCTTATATTTGGTGTATCTGATGGGTTAGTTCCTGATGACAATAATGGTGTGTCCATACTTCCTGGAAGCTAATCACCATATTCCGATTCTCTGTTTCAAGAGCCTACTGGCTTATGTTCCATCAAATATTTTGGCATCTCAACCTTGGGATATTTTTGCCAGACCGAACTAATCTAGGTTGTATAGATACAGACACGGATTCGGATAGACACAATACAGATTCAGAATACGACATTTTTCAAAAATTTGGGTTATGAGTACGGAATGGATACGGTTATATATACACATTTAAACATATTTCTACAAATATTCTTATATATTTATAATTTAAAACTTAATAATATACATATTTAAGCAAATTTAGGTAGTAACTAGGTTCCAAAATGTGCTAGAAAGGATTCAATGCAAAGAAAAGTTACTTTCTCATATCTCAATTTTATTCGGCATGACCACAAATATGTCAAAATTATTTTCAACTATGTTTTGGCTCTCTTTGAAGAATAGAAAAGGATGAGCGATATCCGATAGGAGTATCAATGAAGTATCGTGCCCCAATACGTGTCGGATATGGATAAGGACCTCCCGAAGCACAACATAGGCACTAATCAATTTATATATATTGACCAGCTTTCTAAGGATACAAGTTATGCTATAGGAAACATGATTATTAGCATGGAGTTTCCGAAGCAATTACGCTCCGCATGCTTGTATACACAAATGCTTCAACAATGTATGTATTAGAGTTCCTTGCATATCTTAATTTATAGTAAACTAGTTGTATATCGGGACCATTTCATAGATATCTGATACTTGTACCTTATTATGTCGTCATCATTTAAATGGGTAAGATAATGAATGATGTTAGCTAATGTAGTTGTTTCATGTTGCAACCATATTGTCTCATAGGGATGATAACAGGCCAGGGATGACCAACGGTCTTACTTGGGTCACGCGCATGAATGGAACTCTGGATTGAAGTGAAGGGAGGAGGGAAGGGCTGATACTGTTTGATGAACTTGTCAGCCAAATGTTGAAATTCTTCAGTTGGGCCATATAGGTATATATAAAAAAACATTGTACCCCTGTACACCTTTCATGTGTAACCATATTCAATACCATATCTAGTAGTGATGCAATGGGCCAAGGCCGGAACATTAAGAAAAACATAACCTGCTCTTGCCGGCAGGAAACTAGACAGGATAGTGTTCAATTTTCCAGCATGGTTTGGATCATAATTGGCCCGACTGTAATCCATGCAAGCTGTTTAGCCAGTTTACATGGCTCAAAAATATTCTAGGCTTAAAAATTAAGTGGTACCCAACCCCAGTCCCTGCAGGCCAGAATTAGATTAGTTTTTCTTAACGGGACGAACCTGCACCATCATCGTCCCTAATGCTTTATAAATTTTGTAACAAGGCGACAATGATGCAACTGTTGCAAATTGGAGGAATTAGGACGAAAACTCAATAAAGCTTCGGTTGGAGCAATTAAGGATTATTGAACTTTTCCCTTGTAAGTTAGGGTTCTTCGTTGTGCATTTATTTTCCTTTGATAGTCTTTTATAACTACAAGAAGACATTAAGTAAATCAAGGTGGATGATTTAAAGGTCAAAAGGACCTTGAAAATGGAAGAAATACTGAGAAGTCAATGTTGTGTCCTTCTCGGTTTAAGAGTTGGTCTCTATGCAGTATGCATAAATGCAATTTTTCTAAGGCAGATATCACCTGGATGCAATATGCCTTATTTGATCATTTGGTGACAAGATGGCAAATGTTTGACTTCATGAAGGCTATGGTTCACGAGATTGTTGCTCATCAATCTGATATCCAATGGGTGTTGGCTGAACTTCTGAAAGGTAATCATGTGGTATTTTGTTGTTGGATTAACACAGTAAAATGTAATTCAGATGGCAGTTTTCAGCTTTCAAGGTACACCTTGTTGCCTAGGGATTCACAAAAGAAGAGGGTATTGATGATTTTGAAGTGATATCTCCGGCAGGCACACTGAATTTGTTTATGTTATATTTCTTTGGCAGACAATCACCATTGGCCTGTCTATCAGCTTGAGGCGAAGACCGTTTCTTCATGGGGACCTCAAGGAGAATGTATATATGGCACAACCTCCATGTTGTTTGACAGAGGGAGAATGTTGTTTGATAGAGAGGGAGAATGCATATATGGCAAAAGGCTCAATTATTGCAGCTATTCTGATGCTGGGTTTGGGCAGATAAGTGTCGTTGACAACCGTTCACCCAGGGCATCGTACCTTTGTTGCTGCCACCTAGACACTTGGCACACGAGAAACAGACTTGTATCTTGAGCTAGTGTTGAAGCTGAATATCATGTTGACTTTACTTTTGTGTAAAATGCACAAGCTTGGCTTCCTTGTACCGTTCAGGATGTCATTCATATATTTCGGTGAAGTGTTTACTCAGCACGCAAAGGAGCAAGTTGTTTGTCTTTTCACTTAAAGGATGAGCATCTCGGATTACTCATTCTTATCTTTTATCCAAGTTGGGCATCCACAACATATATTGACCAAGGTTCGAAATATCGAGAATCGGTTTCGGCGTCCTATGAGTATCGATATCGGCAGTTTGACATTTTTTGTTATTTTGATTGGGGAGGGGCCGGAAAGGGACCACCTAGGTATAATGTCAACCATTTCTCACCATTTTACCTCCATTTTTTGCATAATATGCATATTTTAAAGGTATTTATGCATAACTAAGAGTCCTCTTTAGCAAAAGTCTAAATTTCAAAATACAAGTTCTAACCCTACTATACTTAATTTTCTTAGTCTATGCAACACCATCCGCCACATTCATGATTCTTCATCATCCGACTCAAACTCAACCTCCTCACATGCCTAAGTGCCGCCTACGCCGTCTCACCACTACCTGTGCTGCCAAATCTGACAATCCCTACTCTGGCCGCCTACTCCACCGCCAATGGAAAAAGCGGTGCGGAGAGAGGATGCCTCGCGCCTAGGAGGCCACCATTTAGAACATTGACATATAGATATTATTTTATATATTATATGTTGTTTTACATTAGTTTTAAATGAAATAATATTCACTTGCAATAGATAATATTGTTAGTGTAACCACAAAAAATAGTTCTGGATGAAATAATATTTATATGGATGAATGTTATAAAGATATACAACTTCGACAAAAAATAATGGTTACGATTTATCAATAAGAAATCATATTGATTCATAGTCGGTCTTCGCACAACATAATCATTGTGTACACTATTTTTCATTTTTTCTATTTTTTTTGTTCATTTTTTTCTCTGTGCCTAATTGACTGGAAAAGAGACGTCGCTATCAGCCAGTAGCATTAGTGGTCTTTATCGGATTGCTACATATCAAAATTGTATTGGTCGTATCATATCAGTAGATACCACGAACAATGTATGACGCGCTTTGATGGAGTGTTATCGAATAAGAGAGATTGCATCCAACCATGTCTCATTTAGACATCTAAGTTCTACATAGGATTAACAAATCCAGAGATAACTTATTTGGGCATATTGCATCAAAGTTTGTTTAATTGGGGCAGTTCAAGGTATGTTTATTTGGACATATATCGCATCCAAATATATTGCCTTTAACTAAAGAGGACGTCCAAGTGTCACGAGGCTTCCGCTTACGCAGGATCTACATAGGATCAAAATGTACGCAAAGGTAATGCCTACCAATTCTCTTAGGGACTGTTTGATATAACATGGATGTGATGTTTGATTTCCATATCCATCCAAATTTTGGTTGATCATGCAAATCGTTCGTTTAGCTGGGTTGGTGTGAAGGGTGTAAATAAACCTCGGTTTTCACGTCCAAATTATGTTTCCTATTATTTTCTATCTCCTCCACTTCCTCTTCACCACTCCGGGGGGAGGGGGAGAAGAAGAAGAGCAATTTCTAACTTCTCCAAACCCTTCCCCGCATTGGATTTTGGTTGGATTTCACCTGTGTTTCGTCATCGTTGTGCTGCTCCTGCCAACCCACTGTATGCATATCAAAGTTCTATAGAATTTTCTTCTTTATTTATTGCTTGTTTCCTGCATAAATTCTTGCTATTTATTGTGGATACAGCACGGTGTTCTCCTTTCTGCATTTTTGATGAAATTTCTGATGCAAACAACAGTGGATGCGAAGGATTAATTTTCCCTAGATTTCATTCCGTATTTTTGGGTTTCGTTTATGGAGCTACTATGTTTCAATGGGGCTACGACGACAGAAGACAGGAATCTTTCTTCATTCCATGTTGTTTCCTGGATCTAGATTTTTCCCCTCCTCTGATGATTTTTCGACATGATTTATTTCTTATTTCTAGGACTGCAATGTTTCACGATTTATTGCTTATATTCTTTAGGTCTAACCTATATTCTTTGGGTTTCGTTTATGGAACTACTATGTTTCAATGGCTACGACGACAGAAGATAGGAACCTTTCTTTATTCCATGTTGTTTCCTGGATCTAGATTTTTCCCCTCCTCTGATGATTTTTCAACATGATTTATTTCTTACTTCTAGGGCTGCAATGTTTCACAATTTATTGCTTATATTATTTAGGTCTAATCTATATTCTTTCCTATTCTGATGATGTTTTGACATTTACTTTTCCCTAAGCTATCACGGACTTCGGTTGCTATGTTTCAATGGTATCACTAGATTTTTCAACATGATTTATTTCTTATGTAGATCTTGCATCTTGGCAGATCTAACGAAATTTCCACGAACTCCAAAAATAAAAATGTAATATTCCTAAAGGATATGTGCCGAAAAAAGTCATTTACCGAGAACTCTCCGTAGTTAAAAAAAATCCAATTTTTTTATGGGTGAAGTAGTCCTAGATATCATGACGTGATGCTGGTTGTAAATTATTGCGAAGATATCATATTTTTATATAGATCCATCATGTTTTCTTTAGATCTAGCATAGTATATTCCTTTCTTGGCAATTAGTGATGATTGTTGGAGGGCAATTGCATTATTTCCTCCTCAGTGGAAGGTTCATTGAAACTGGAGTTTTTCATCGATGGAGTATTGCTTGGGATTAGATTGTTGGAAAAAAATTATGTTAAATGGTTCTATTCTGCTGGAAAAATCGTAGGTGGATTAGATTGTTAATGGTTGTAAATGGCTAATGCCTCTCTTTCCTATAGTAATAATTTGCATATGTATGGAATTTTGTTATTGTCATTTTGGTAAATATGATGAAGTAATTGATTTTGCTTGTTACGAAATGGAGGAAGCCGAAATATAATGGCCCTTAACTAAATTTTCTATCCAAGCTGATTACTATTTTTCAGCTGGATGTGTTCATTTGTTCTTCCTATTTGTTATGAAACGGAGGAAGCCAAAATATGATGTGCAACTTCTTTGAGAATCCATAGTGTACAACATTTTTAATGTGGTTATCTTATCACATTATCCATTGGTTAGCCAAACAAATAATTTAAAAAGTTGGTAGTTTCTTTGATTGTTTACAACCCACTATCCAAACAAAAAAATTGGATTATGGCCACTTCCAACTACAAATCCAGTGCTTACAAAACTGTTTTTCTGAATTTGGAATTGTCAAATACGGGTGGAATCCAATTCTTGATTTGGACTTTCCAAATCCTTCGCTACTTACAGGTTACCATTACGGTAACAACATTGTTCTACTATTTTGTTCTTCTTCAAACCTCCTTCACCCTGCAACAATCATACAATCTTGATTTGGATATATAACATTTTCAAAATGTACAAATACAATGTATTATTTTTGTTGGCAAAGTATAGGATAAATATTATCCTTATGGCTAGCATAGAAATTGCACTATCAGAAAACCAAACTATTAGGAGTCCAAGATATTCATAAATCCATCAGAGAACTTGGTTTAAAGATAACACTGATTTAACCAGCAAAAAACACATCATGTTTGAATTTGACACCATTAGATTGTGCATGTCCACACCCTTACCTTTCTGGACCGAACACTCAAGACACAGACAAGCTTCCACAGTGGTTAAACAGAAATTATAAACGATGGAATTCTTAGTTCTTTAGGTAGAAGGTCAGGAGCTAGTACTGAAGATTATTTTGTAATGGTCAAGACTGCATCTTACTGTAACTTTCCTCTGTTTAATTTTCCGAAGACAGTCATATCCATCCATTGCATTATCTAAGAAATAATTATACTGGTAGCATTGCATAAACTATTTATTTTCCAAAACTTCTTATTGAGTTTGTTTTACTATAGTTCATATGAATCTCATGATTCACTTCCAGTTAGGGTCAAGTACTTCAGTTCTGTAAGAAAAAATTAACGGTCCTGACCTTTTAACTACAATGATTTGTGCAAGGGTTAAGTCTAGTTCATATGAACCTTTTGATTTTGCTTCCCCAATGTTGAACCATTGAACTACAATGATTTGTGTAAGGTAAAGTCTAGTTCATTTGAATATTTTGATTTTGCTTCCCAAGGTTGAAACATTGAACTACAATGATTTGTGTACTCCGAAAAAAAATGGTCTTGACCTTACGGATCAGAAAACAATTGATATGGAACAAAATATTTTAGCTCAGTATCCAAATATACCTTTTTTGAAGTACAAGAATTTGAATTTATGACTCAAGTGAAACATTTTGGAGGGAAAGATTGTTGCATCACTGAAAGCTGATTGAGTTTTGTTGGAAGTGGAGGCTACAATGTGCTAGAATGAGATAATTTTATTATGGCTCAAGACTTGCAATATATAGAGCTTATAAAAGTAATAGACAAAAGTGGATAGCTACTAATCTTGGCCATCAAGAAACTAAATAAACCTATTTTATTTTCTACAAGTTCTATTATATATTAGACATTTACAAACCAAGAATATATTATGACTATTTTATTCAGCATACCTATCAGGGCATATATTGTAAACATGACATGACAATTTAGGTACTTACCAGTTCGAACTTTATCTGCTTTATGGTTTTCTCCAACTCGGTTATGTGTTGACTGAGCGCCTGCATTAGTTATGAGAAGAAACAATTAATCGAAATATTAAAAAGTATTTTGTTTGTTACCTAAGAAATCAATTTCACGAGGGGAATGTAAATGCCACATAGACGTTGAGAAACAAAAAGATGAACAGACCTCATGACGTTGCATTGCAACCGAGCGTTTTAATGCTTTTGCTTTTGTCAGAAGATTCCTAGGCCTCAAGCTTATGGGGCGTTGATAATTTTTTCCTCGATAATAAACAAGTGCATATCCTTTGGGAACTCTTTCCACTGCCACCAATATTCCACCACTCTCATATTCCAACAGTCTTGCCGTATCTTCAACAAAGGAAAGGGTTTTTTGCTTTGAGATTAACTTGACTAACTCTCTGTGTTTCCAATGCAAGTGCATATTCTCAATGACACCATCAAAAACACCACGGATGCCTGAGAAATAAATTTCATTGTGATTAGTTTATCAGGAAGGAATTTCCAGAAAGCAGTACAGTTAAAATAAGAGAAACTTACCAAGAGGCAAGTATGCCTTCATTCGCAAAGCAATACTACGGAAATTAGATCGTTCTTCATCAGTTATCATTTCCCGGTCATCTGATGGAGTGATTGGAACCATAGACGTTTCTATCTTTGCTAGCAGTCTTTCAGCTCTTACCTTTTTGGCTTGGGCCTATTCCAGTTTACATCAAAGTTAGTTACCAACGGCATAAAAAGCATCTAAACTATCAAGAAATACAGCAAAAAAGATAGTAAATTGACATAGGTCTTGAAGAACAAAACTGAAGGAGATTAGAGCCAATATCATATAAGTCAGCAGTACATAAAGCAGCAAGCATGCGACAGTTACATATTAACAGCAGTTAGTATTTACGCATATGGTTGAATGAATATCAACTTAAAAGAAGCAGAAGAGTGAAAAGAAGAAAAGAAATAGCAAAAGCAAATGCAATGCAACAAGATTGTATGCAAACTAAATATAAGACATTATCCTACAGGACCTACACAAACTAAGGTTCCACCGAAATGTACATAACAAAGCTGCTTACAATTGTAAGTTTGTGGTCAATTCTCTTGAACAGGCGTAGAGACTCAGATTTGGAGGCTTCTTCTTTCATTGCCATGTGCTCTTCTGCACTTACTTCTCTCCCCCATCGTGCTTGTGCCTCCCGAAATTCAGCTAGTGTACCGGCAAGTGCATGTCCTTCACTTCTGTCTGAAGAAGAGTCCCCGATTATACAGTTGCGTGCTTTCTCTTCAATTTCTTGCACATCCTTTGTTAACTGCTCCCTTTCAGTAAGAGCAGTACCAACAGCAGTAGGAACAAAATCCTTGCCACGATACATAACAATGTAATATTTGTTCCGGAGAAGCAAGATCCCTCCTGTTAGTGTCTGAGAAACAATATATCAATTTTGTACCTATACATCTTATGTTTCACAGAAGAGCAACATCCCTCCTGACAGACTAATGAAAGAAAAACAAACAAAAGAAAAACAAACAAAAGAATCACATATTACAAGCCACAATATACATTATAGACTTCCCTAAAACAACCAGATTTGGGGAACTATTTACCTAAAGATAGTACACATTGAAAAGATCTTACAAGTATCCTTGACCAAAATGGAAATATTTACCTTGAGCTCCTCGGCCATTAATTTGTTGTTTGTATTTTGAATCCCCCGTTTGACAGCAATTTTCACTACTAAGCTCTTTTCCCAGAGCTTTAGAATAGCAGCTGCCAACCCGTGGTGATGCCTATTTCTCCCTACATCAAAAGAGGATAAGGCAGGATATAAGCATGTAAAGACATAAATAAACTAAATTTAGCATAATGAACATCAATGTCAAATTGAGACGTACCAAGGGCAAAATGGCAAGGTAGCTTCCTTGCTAGCTTTCGCAAGTTTGTCATCTCTGCATTGGTAAGCCGTGAGCGCATTCCTGTAGGAAGTAATCTAAACGGTGTTCTATAACCAGGAATATTTTGAGGCAATAGATCGGCGTCTACAGGTAGTAATCCAGTCCCCCACCAATCAACAAAACGAGGGCCCAATCCATCAAGTAAGCGGTTGTATTCTTCTTCCTCCTCAGTCAGGCTTTCATCATCCTCAAATCTCGTTTGGGATGTCCTGGTCTTCTCTGTAGATAATGATACAGCATGATTATCGTTTCCGGAATCCAACTTGGTGACACCAGAAACATCTGGAACAAATAATGTGTCGCCTTCATGTGATATATTAGCTGAAGTAGTTTCAACAACAACGTGTTGCGATCCAGGAGGCGGCCGCTTGTAACTACTTCCCCGATAAACCACCATAACACTTCCTGCTCTCCATATGACCAACCCTCCCGTACGTCTCTGATCAATATAAGAGAAGTCTAATCAACCGAGTAGATATCTAATTAAAAGGTTATGGTATAAATGAAAGAAATAATCCAGCACACATTTTCTATAGCGCTACCAAAGACCTTGTCATTGCACCAAAGTGCTAGAGTTTTGATGGGGATTGAGGGTTATATTACTACTATCTAAATGCAACAACTTTGAGGCCGTCATCTTGATGAGTCATTTTACTCGTACAAAACATGTTGTAGGTTGTAGCTACTCCACCACCAACCTAACAAGGCATCAACACATGCATAAATGTTACAAATGTTCCACCAACCCAACAACAATGCAGTCTCCAAGTATTCAACATCCATGCTTTATATTTATAACAAATGATTTTTTTCACTCCGATGCACGTGCATTTGCACGTACCTACTTTCTCTAGTTTTTATCTTGTTCAAACACGCCCTCTCAGGTCGAATGCCCATCATTTTATGGCTTAGGAGCTGAACTTGCACAGAGGTGCAAGTTTTTGAAAAGAAAAAAAAAAACACTTAAATTACACATAATACAAGGTTTGAACCTGGGTGGCTCTGGTAGCACCTTAGAGTCTCTACCACTACACCAAAATTCTCGAGTTTTTTTATATTACGCGAACAAGTTATATATCAAACAATTGGTACATACATAACAAGCCAACGTTTTCAAGGCTCAAACGTTCCATCATGCCTAAAGAGGCATTATATAGAACAGTATGTATGCAACTTGTACTGTTCTCATTCCACCATCCAAATTCGAATAGAATAGAACGAAAGAAGGAAAGACACTGCTAACCTCCACGATCTCGTGAGCAGTCTTCATATCTTGTGCCAGACTCTCGTGGAACTTGAGCCTGACCAGCTCCGAGCGCCTCCACCCGTCGTGAATGTTCTCGAGGATCGCCTGCGTGACCCCGGCCTTCGGGATGGTGATCCTCTCCCTCAGCGTCATCCCCGTCCTCCTCAGCCTCCTCAGCTCCTCGTCTTCAATGGTCAGCTCCGCCAGAGTAGGGGCCTTCATCCTCCTCCTCTTCTCCCCTTTCCCGTCCAAAACGCCGCTCTGCTCCCCTCCCCTCTCCCACGGGAGGAGAGACTGGGCCGGGTTCGACGGAAGGTCCGGCCGGGTCCACGTCCGGTTCAGTAGCTCCCCCAAATTTTCGCTTCCGGTCGGCGGCGACGTCTGCCTCGACACCGGTTCTTCCTCCTCTTCTTCGTCGAGGAGGTCTGGACCTAGGTTGCGGAGGCGGTGGACGATCCGCTCGATGGCGTCGGGTCCGGCGGAGGGGCGGGGGGGATCGGGTGAGGAGGGGGGAGGAGGGGTCCCCGGTGGAGGGGGTGGGTCCCAGTGGTGGAGCCAGGGGGCGGAGGGGGGTTTGGGGAGGTTAGGGTTAGGGTTTTGGTCGGCGACGTGTGGGGAGGAGGAGGGGGAGGCGGAGGTGGAGAAGAGGAGCTTGAATCGGAAGCGGAGGAGGGAGAAGGAGAGGAGGGGAGGACGGGAGTAGAGATGGATAGCTGGGGCGTGGAATGGTAACTCTGAGAATTTTATAGTCGATAGAGCCATTGTAAGAAAGAGAAGAGTTCCTTGCAGAGGAAGAAGGGGATAAGGAAGGAGGAGGGTTTGGATTTTTTATTTTTTATTTTTATTTTTCTACCGGGAGGGAGTGGGAGAGGGAAATGTTAGCGGGTTTGGCCTTTTGATCAGAAGTCCGATCCGAAGTAATGGCGTTGGTGGGCCTACTTTGAGTTTAATACCTTCAATATTTTGTCTTGCAAGTCTATCTAGTGACATCTTGACTACCTGTTCATGTAGAACAGTAGAAGAAAATGTAAGTATTTTATATATAAACTTAATATGTGCAAGTATTTTATGGTTTATTAGTGATATATTACATTAATGTGTGTAAGCAAACTTACATTAGTGATAAATTCCGTTAGTAATTTGTTTCATATACTAGTGTTTGTAGTGTCCCAGCCGTTGTGTACGGGCACCACTTTTTTTTTTTTTTGAGGAAAAGAATAATTTATTAAGAATTACCAGAAAAGTCAACAATTTGAAGAGCAGTCCCCAAGTAGGGACTGGGAAATACATTGAGGAGGAGTAGAAAATCTAACAGAGGATTTATGAAGAAGGGAGTGACCAGCTAAGGCGTGGGCAACCTTGTTTCCCGACCTTCTGGTAAAGAGAGCACTGCAATTAGGAGTGGAAGCAAGCTCCCTCTTGATAGACGAGGAAAGATCAGCCAGTCTCCACGGGATAATACTTGTGTCTCCCTTGAGAATCTTGATAACAATCAGGGAATCTCCTTCGATACTGATATTAGTATACTCTAACCTCCTGGCGAGCTCCAAACCAAGTTTGAAAGCTTCAAGTTCAGCTTGCAGACTCTGATCTGTAGGGCTCCAGCCTTCAAAATATTTAGTCTCAGCAGCAATAAAACCCCCAGATGCATTCCTTGCAATAGCGGCAACCGCACTGGCCGATGAGGAAGTCGCCCCATCCACATTGATCTTGATATCCCCAAAGGATGGGGCCTGCCAGGGCGTGTCAGAGATTGCCAAGCTCCTCAATTTGTTGATTGCTTCCAAGCTGTTGTGGTCCTCTGCAGAATAGGTGGGGAGGAGACTCACAGCATAACTAACAATACGTTGAATGCAGGGGGCCTTGCAACGAAAAACACACTCACAACGAGATTTCCAAATGGCCCAAAGAATAGAGGCAGTCAGTTGGATGACAGTAATATCATAGAGTTCATTAATCCAGCAATATAATAAAGACTGTAAAGAGCTACAATCATCAATGCGCAGACCCATCGGGCTAGAGAACCATACCTCCCTAGCAATAGAGCAATGGAGAAACAGATGGTCCACATTCTCTTCATGAATAAGGCAGAAAGGACACATAGGGCTGACCTGATCGTTCCGCTTGTTGATGATAGACATTAGGGGCAATCCATTATTCAGTAGTCTCCAGATAAACATTGGGATACGAGGAGGGATGTCAGTAATCTTCCAAAGCCTGTCCTATTTAATATTTTGAGCAGCTGTTGTCGAGCTAGAGGGGCTATTACAACGAATAGACTCATATAATGATTTAGCCGAGAAATCACCTGATTTAGAACAGGTCCAGATAAGTTTATCAGTAGTATTACTCTCCTGTAGATCAATGGCAGTGATTGCCTTCGATTCCCAGGAGGGAAGATCGAATTAATAAGGGGTAAATCCCAGTTCTTCCCTGAAGGGTCCATCAGCTCACGAACCAATCTAGGCATGTTTTGGGTATCAGGAAGACCACAAACCCGAAATCCAGTAATGCCAGGAACCCAAGGATCAGTGAGTATATTAATCCATCCACCACCTATTTTCCAACAAACCTTTCCCTCGAGATGTTTTCGAGAGTCAAGAATGCTGGCCCAAGTGGCAGATGCATTCTTGCATTTAGAAACATGCCATATGGACTTATTTTGAAGGTAAACACCAGTTAAAAGCTGAGCCCATAACTGGTGAGGATTAGTGATGAATCTCCATAAGAGTTTCCCAATGATAGCCTCATTCACCCAACTGATTTTCCTGAAGCCTAAGCCACCCTCTTTTTTTGGCAATAAGAATTTCTTCCAGGAAATATGATGTATTTTCCTGGAACCAGAGTCCTGACTCCACCAAAAATCTTGATATTTCCGCTCAATAGAATTACAGATGGTAAGAGGAATTTTGTAGATGGACATGGAATAAAGAGGAATGGCTCCCAGAGTTGATTTGATCAAAACCGAACGACCAGCATGGGAGAGCATGGACGCTTTCCAGCCATTGAGACGAGAGGCAATCTTCTTGAGAAGATCATTGAAAGAGTTGATCCTCCCTTTGGGCAGGAGGAGAGAGTGGCCCAAATATTTATCCGAGCAGACCATAGGAGCAAGCCGCAGTATATTCGAGAGCAACGTCCTGTTATGGAGAGATACATGCTTGCTAAAATGAATACTAGATTTCCCAAAATTAAACAACTGTCCAGACCAGGAGGAGAAGGTATCCAGAATATTTTGCAGAAGCAATTCCAAAAATTAAAATATCATCCGCAAATAGGAGATGTGAAATAGAAGGAGTGTATCGATTGATACGGATACCTCTGTAAAGATCGTCTTGCTCGTATCGGTAGAATAATTGAGACAGCACTTCCGAGCAGAGGATGAAAATATACGGAGAGAGTGGATAGCCTTGCCTAATACCTCTCTTGGGAAGGAAAAAACCCTCCGGGGAGCCATTGATAAGAACAGAGAAGGATGGCGTAGTAATACACATCATGATAAGTTTGTTTGTGTGCTCCCGAATCCCCAAGCCATGCAAAACACTCTTGATAAAAGGCCAAGCAAGCCTATCATAAGCCTTAGCCATATCAATCTTCATTGCAAAAAGGTCTCTGTTTTTAGAACGAGTTTTCATGGCATGAAAAAGCTCCTGAGCAATAATACAATTGTCTGAAATTTGTCTACCAGGAACGAACGCATTCTGAAAAGGGGAGATAAGTTTATCCATAAATGGACGAAGTCTGGTTGCTAGAATCTTCGAGATGACTTTGTATGAGACATTACAAAGAGCAATCGGGCGAAAATCCGCCGCTGTATGAGGATCTGCACACTTGGGAATAAGGGCCAGATGTGTGTGATTCATGGCTTTACCAAGAACACCACTGGCAAAGCAATGTTGAATAGTTCTTGTAAGGTCATGCCCAACCACTTGCTAACCTTTTTGATAGAACATAGCAGGGAACCCATCAGGCCCAGGTGCCTTAAGAGCACCCATATTTTTAATCACATGCTCAATCTCCGAATGTTTTGGAATTGCCCCCAGGAATTGAGATTCCTCCCCGGATAGAGGACTAGCGGAGACAACGAAAGTTGGATCCATAGGGAGCGAGTCATCTGTTCCAAGAAGATTAGAAAAATGACTAACAATCGAAGAAGAAATTTGTAAGCCCCCTGAATTTCAGGGTTTATTTTTATTTTTTTTGAATGAATTGTTTTCAATAAATATATTATTATTTAATTGTTTAGATCATTAATGTGCCTTTCCATGTCTTTGACTTCTGGAGCGTCAGGGATGCCAATCCTTGGAAACTCTCTTCACGAGTTTTGAAGTAGACAAGATTATCTTCGTTTTGATATATCGTGTCCCACTTGAACTTGTTCCCTTGTGCTCTTTTTGTATCGCGCAACTTCGGGTCAACTTAGACCGATTAATCGTTGAATATTATTCCCACTTTTATTTTTGATCATCGTTTGCACGTTACCGTTGCTTTTAATTTAGGAGCACCAGATCAGCCATTTTCTCGAAACCAACTTCCCATAAATGATCTACTCGAGACGCTCTTCACCCATGACCTTTGTGTCCCACTCAGATACTTCATTTTGTGCTCCATTTTCTTCGCACAACTTCCGGGTCAATTTAGGTCGATTTATTTTCTGCCGTGAAACCTGATTTAAATTCCAATTTAATTTCAGGACCCGACATCGATCCAGCATGTCAACCCGAAGTATGGACGTGGCCCCCATGAAGCCTACTACCTGTCTGACACTTGTGTCCCATTTATTGGAGTCCCCGTATATTATTTATTTACCCATGTTCATAAATACGTATTTAATTTAATTATTGCACTCTGTCCGATTTTGACCCGACCCGGCTCGACCGAACCCGAACCCAAGCTCCCTGTTGTCCTCTCATGACTGTCCAAATACCCCACATAGTTTTCCTATTTTTCCTATTTGGAAAATATCTCTCCTTCCCTCTATTTTTACAAATATCTCATTTTTAATTCTTGTATATATATATACACACACACACACACACATATATATATATATATATATATATATATATATATATATATATATCGGGAAAATGCGCCTGTGGTCGACCTCAGGGCCTCTCCCTGCGGTCGCGCGAACGCGGGCCGTTGGATTGAATCCAACGGTTGAAATAGTTCAGGGAAAAGAACAAAAAAAAGGGGGGGATGCGCAGCTCTTCTCAAACAAGAAAGAGAGAAAGAAAGAGCTCTTCTCAAACAAGAAAGAGAGAACGAAAGGATCTCCTCTCCAGGAAAGAAAGGGCCTCGCGATCACTCCTCTCCAGGAAAGAAGACCCGACTCCACCGCCGGCCAACAGGTCGACCTTCTTCCTCTCTCTTGCCTCTTCGATTTCACTTCTCACCTCTGAATATCATTTCAGATCCTAAAATTTAATTTCAGATCCTAAAATTTCAGATCCTCTTCGATCCTAGTTAATTTCAGATCCTAAAATTTAATTTTCTAGGGTTTGATGTTTGATATTCTCAAAAATTTAGATAATTTCAGTTCCTATTTAATTTTTTAGGGTTAGTTGAAAAGGAAATTGATATGCATTTACTTAATTTAATTTTTTTAGGGTTTGATGTTTTCATGTTTTGATGTTTTGAATGTTCCAATTACAAGAATTTCTTTTTTATTAGGTACACTTTCTTTTTGTGGTATTATTAGAACCTTGCACCAATGTTTTAAGGTTGGTTCAGTCTGCGGCAAAGTAAATCAGCTAACTGTAACAATCCTTAGACAAACTATTCTGAAGAAAGTATACCTATATTTACTTCAGGTCATTTTTGGTAATATGAATTAGTATTCACTGAATTGATCCAATTCATAATGTTAGGTTAACATGAAAAATTGGAAATTGCTAGGGAATCTCTATTTCCACTTCTGTATATAGATATGGGATATTGAAAAGTTTGTATTCAATGGATTGGATGTGTTATACTGTGTCCTCGGTTAATTCACCTGCCAAACTAAGAAGGTGGGCTATTGCTTATTTGTTGTCTGCTTATTAATAATTGATGTTTTCATGTTTTGGTAAATGATGTTTGATATTCTCAAAAATTGAGTTAATAAATGATGTATAATTTTTTAAGGGTTTGATGTTTTCATGTTTTGATGTTTTGTATGTTTGATGTTTTGATTAATAATGCTTATCATAATTTTTTGATCATATTTTGTAGTTTGAAATGGGAAAAAATTATTACGTTGTGAAGAGTGGTAGGCAATGCGGCATTTATTTGACATGGGAAGAATGCAAAGCACAGGTTTATGGATATCGTAATGCGGTGTATCACGGCTTCAACACGTATGAAGAGGCTATGGAGTGTTGGAACGGGCAATCCAATCCAATTCGTCCAGATCGGGGGGGTCGAGACATGTTCGCAGGCGTGGGTCAACGTCAAAGATTGGGAGCATCGGTTCACGTAGGAGAGTCGTCAAATCATGGTGCGACGAGACATGATGTCAGAGGGGATATCAGTGAACGGGATATTGTAGGGCATACAAATGTAGAAAGGCGGCCTGAATTTTTTAACACATCTTTCGTTTATGGATGTGTAACAGGTGTTGTGGTGACCATTGTTGTGGAGGGGTTACTTTTTACTCTAGTTGTCTTGGCTTATCTTATCTCAATGTAATATCAATTTCAAACATATCTCAATGTAACTCCAAGTCTTCGGCAGTGGGTTTATAAAACATTTAACTCTTCCTGTTTTTCTGCTCATCCAATTATTTTTTGTACTATGTATTGCTTATACAAGTTGCTTAGTTTTTGTTTAGAAACTATGGGCAGCTTCACTTGCTTGTTTCTTGCCAATGTGAAAAATCCAATACTGAAATTGTAGAAGTCATTATGTTTCTAGAATATTGGCATCAGTAACAAGCTTTCAAAGGAGAAATATTGGCATCCTGCTGGATAATTAGTGTCTGTATGGATATAGATCATCTTTCATGCATATATTTGCAGTTTGAGGTTAAAAACTGATGGGGACAGTAAAGAAAGGAGAGCTTGAGGTTAAAAACTGATTGTGAAGTGGAAATTGCTTTTGGGTAATGTGGTAGTTACAGTCAGATGGGATTTTGCATGGAAATGTGATTGTTACACTAGTATGCAGGACATTAGTATGTAATGGCTATATTATGTGAATTTTGCCTATATTTAGGCTTCATATGAAACAGTTGAATTTGGATGCAAATTTTGTGAATTTTGGGTATATTTTGATTACATATGAAATTATTGAATGTTGGATGGTGAAAATTTGTGTGGATTTTTTTATGTTGAATGCTGCTTATTTGTGTTGAAACAGTTGAATACTGTAAAAATTGTGTGAAAAAATATACCCTCATATATTTTAAGTTATGCAATTTAATACCCTAAACTATCATAAGCTATGCAAGTTAATACCTTCAGTATATTGGTAGCAACTGGCAATGTACCGCAAGTGTACCAGATTATCCAAAATTTTCCAACAAGTTTCTAAATGCAACACAATATATTGGCAGTACACTGCCAGTGGACCACTAGTATACAGCTTTACCCAAATTATTCCAGCAAGTTTTTGAGTGTGTAACAGTGTACTGGCAATACGCCGCGAGTATATCACTTTACCAAATAATATCTACTTCTGGATGCACTAACATATTGGTTGCATGCTGAGATATAAGCTTCGCAGCTTAAGAGTTTGTAGCTACGGAGCGCGCCTACGACTCAAATAGGCCAACATTTCTAGACTTATGCATCAAGCTTCACTAAGCAAGGAATTAGCTGTCAAATGAAGTAGAGTCCAACAACAACAATCATACCACGATGAACATACAAATGGGAAATTGTTGTTCTCTCTGACATTTCAAAGTAAAAGATTACAGAGAGTGCATTCTTTAGATCTAAAGTGACTATCAAAGCAAGTATGTAAAAAAGGCCAAGTATGAGGCTGTTGGAGCTAATAAACATGGAAATATAGGCCAAAAGGCTACATATATATCATGCAGTTTGAAACTCCATGACTCCAATACTAAATTTGTCTCTGAAGAATACTTTGGAGTACTCTGGAGCTAATAAACATGGAAATATAGGCCAAAAGGCTATGTGACTTATATATTTTGCAGTTTTATGTTCCAAAAACTGGGCATCACATTAGCAAAAAAGAATACATTTAATAACTGGGCATCACATGAGCCAGACAGTGAAGAATACATAGAGAAGCTGAACAAAAGAAGATACAGAAAGCAATTAAGATGTGCCCTTATAAATGACCGGAATCACAATTAAGAAAAAGGATCCAACACAGACCCAGATCTCTAATACCAAAATACAAAGACTATGTTACAGCAAGCAAATTGACCTCCATCTCTTATACACAACACAGACCCAGATCTCTAATACCAAAATACAAAGACTATATTCTCTAAAGCTCACTGCTTAACCAAATAGAGCTTCCCAAAGACATGAAGAAGGGCCACAACAGGAATAAAACCAAATAGTGTTGGCTCCTCCACCTCCAGCTGCAGCACCGCCTCCACCACCACCAGCACCACCAGTCTGCCTCCTCCGTAAACTAGCAGCAGCTGCAGCACTTCCCCTCTGTGATGCTTCTCCATTTGCAACCATTTTGTCTTACACAATCTGTAAAAGATCAAAATACGAGGAAATACAAATAAATAGGTAAGAAATGATGCAACAAAGAGCAGTAGTTTCAAAATCAATGCCAGTTTCTTGTGAAATATGACATAAAAGATATAACACTAATTTAACATGATGGAATAAAGTTTTGTACTCACAGAAAGGGGAAAAAAAGAAGAAAAACTGGAGAAACATGTGCTGCAAAAAATACATTAGACAGAACTTGAGAAACATGTGCTGCAAAAAACTGGAGAAACATGTGCTGCAAAAAATACTGGAGAAACATGGGCATCACATTAGCAGGCACACGGAAGAGAAAAATTAGAGAAGCTGGGACTTCTCTTCCAGCAGTTAAGTTACATGTTCCTGTTTTCATAGAAAATAAAGAGCAACCACAGTTAAGTTACATGGGCATCACATGGGCATCACATTAGCACCACAGTTAAGTTACATGTTCCTGTTTTCATAGAAAATAAGAGGCTCTCCAAACTGAGACTTCAGCCACCTATTGTCCAAACTGAGACTTCTCTTCCAGCAGCAAGCAGGCTCTTCCAAACTGAGACTTCCAAATTGAGACTTCTTTTCCAAACTGAAACTGCAACCAGGCTCTTCCAAACTGAGACTTCAGAAGTAATTGAGAAGACAAGAAATACATGAAAAAAAGTGATTCATTACATCGATACCAACTCATCTCCTAAAGCGGATGTAAAGAAACATCATCTGTTGCTTCTAGCTCCTACAGAAAATAAAGAACAATGATGTTAAAATAAATTATAGAGATATAAAAACATGTAGAATTGAGCAACTATACCTTATTTCTACCATTGGTGCCCATGTTCATACGACAAGTTCTCATGTCATGGCCCTTTTCTCCACAAACACTACAAGTTCTTTTTCTTGATTGACTTTGATCTTGTGATACTTGTATTCCTGACTGAATTCTTGATGCTGCTCGTGGTCGGCCTTTAGTTCTTGCCTTTGTAGGATCATGAATAGTTACATCATTTAATCCCAATCCACATACTGTCGGCGCATTGGACCCCACCTGAGTGCTTGGATCCTCAGAGCTAGTTTGTGCTTTGTCTTTTAATCGATGTTGATCCAGAAAACTATTGGACCACCCATTGACAACGTCATAAAGAAGAGGATCTCTGCTAACAACCTCGAGGACTTTATCAAATGCTGCACGAAGGCTCCAAGTTTGAAGTGGAGTAAGTTGACTGGGACGTATTGCATTGACTGCGCTAGACGAAGAGGATCCCATACTCATGATGCTATGTCTTGCATTGAGTGTCCACCTAGGCAAAATATATCTCTCAGGGATGGCTTGCATATCAAACTTTTGCTTCATGATATATAAAATTTGTGTGCATAGTAGCCCTTCAGTCTCAAACCTTGCACATGTACACGTAAATTCTCCCATAGATACATTGCATCAAACAGAATGCAAGTAACTCTTTCCGTCAATCTTCATTTGGACATTATATGTGGTCGTATCTCCTTCAATGCACACTCTTTCATGCCGACAGTATAATGTATCTTTGAACCGAGTCTGAAAGATAGAGAATACGTTCCTGGTATAAACCTTCGCAGTATGAACCTCTAACTCATGCATGCCACGTAATTCTGGTTTGTTTCTCATACAAAAAGTGTCTTCTTTCTCCTCTTTGTTTCTTTGAAAATGTACGGCTTTATCGTATTGATCAATGAACTCGTATAGTGGAGTCATGGAGTTTACGTAACCATCAAAAAACGAGTTCATGCTTTCACTCCTTTGGTTGGACGCCATGCCTACACACAAAAAGCAAATAACACCATATGATTAGTTTGAGTTCAAATATATATAATTGTAAAAATATGACCAGCAGATCAAAATTTTCATACCTGCAAAGAAAGTATCCTTTAGGTACGCCTTAATCCAATGACGTGCTTTCTCATGCATCGTATGCAACCACTTCCAAGCTTTCACATCATTTTTTTGTTTGTCTGTCATTGGTTCTGAAAATTCTTTTTGGTACTTCTCCTTTAAGATCACCCAACAACTCTCAGCCTCTTCAACACTTTGACTTTTCTTAGACCAATTTACATAGTCTTCATCAAATTCAGGATTATAAGCCGAACGCAAGGAACGGAGATGCTCATTTTCATGAAGACTAATATGCCATATGCAATACCTGTGCCTTGTATTTGGAAAACTCTTTTGATTGCATTGCATATTGCTGGGTCTTGATCAGTGATGATAGCTCCTGGTGCTTTACCCCACATACATGTCAACCAATTTTCAAATAACCAAACAAAGGTATCCTCCTTCTCGTCAGCAAGAAGAGCACATCCAAATAAGATAGACTGTTTATGATGATTTACACCAGTAAACGGTGCAAAAGGTAACAAAAAATGGTTTGTCTTATACGTGACATCAAACACAACAACATCTCCAAACTGGAGATATGATGTCCTCGCTCTTCCATCTGCCCAAAATATACTTCTACAAACATTTTCCTCATCATGCTCCATAGCATAATAAAACTGAGAGTCTGTAGCTTGTCTTGTAAGAAATTGTTGAAGTACTCTAGTGCACTCCTTTCCGATATTGTTCTTTCTTTTTACTTTCAAATGATCGATGCACTGTTGTGTAGTAATATTGACATTACTACTACTCGTGGCATTTAAAATCCTTGCAATCTTTGAAGGTCCAACCCCACATCCACGAAACTGATCAACTAAATTCCTACAAGTTACATCCATGTGCGATCTTTTGTGTGACCGCAACAAATGGATCTTCGAAGGGGTTTTAATCAACTCATGATTATGAACATCATGAAAGGATTTGATGCCCCACACTCCATTGGAGATTCTATGAACTTTCATTCGAGCCATACAACCTTCTCTCTCATTTTTCCGTCGGTTTACTTCTCTCCCTACCTCTCTCTTATCAGTTAAACTTTTGAACCCTTCTTTGTTGCAAACATAAAGCCTCCTCGTGATATTACCATCTTTTCCCTTTGCAGTGGATGACCTTCGAATAGAAAAACCTTCCCTTTCTGCGTATACGTTATAAAAGTCCCACGCCTCTTCTGCTGTAGGAAATTGCATTCCAACATGTGGTATTCCCTTTTCAATTTCAAAAATACTATGACTATCCACTCCATCTACGTTAGTTGCAGTATCTTGTTCTTCATTCTCATTTGGTATCGCGTGATCATGCATAAATGGTTCGCTCTCTTCCATCTTCTGAAATAGAAACAAATAAAAAAGCAATGATATTTACCAAAACATGAAAACATCAATTATTAATAAGCAGACAACAAATAAGCAATAGCCCACCTTCTTAGTTTGGCAGGTGAATTAACCGAGGACACAGTATAACACATCCAATCCATTGAATACAAACTTTTCAATATCCCATATCTATATACAGAAGTGGAAATAGAGATTCCCTAGCAATTTCCAATTTTTCATGTTAACCTAACATTATGAATTGGATCAATTCAGTGAATACTAATTCATATTACCAAAAATGACCTGAAGTAAATATAGGGAACTCTACAGCAATTGAATTCCCAGCATTTATACTTGCTTCAGAATAGTTTGTCTAAGGATTGTTACAGTTAGCTGATTTACTTTGCCGCAGACTGAACCAACCTTAAAACATTGGTGCAAGGTTCTAATAATACCACAAAAAGAAAGTGTACCTAATAAAAAAAGAAATGCATATCAATTTCCTTTTCAACTAACCCTAAAAAATTAAATAGGAACTGAAATTATCTAAATTTTTGAGAATATCAAACATCAAACCCTAGAAAATTAAATTTTAGGATCTGAAATTAACTAGGATCTGAAATTTTAGGATCTGAAATTAAATTTTAGGATCTGAAATGATATTCAGAGGTGAGAAGTGAAATCGAAGAGGCAAGAGAGAGGAAGAAGGTCGACCTGTTGGCCGGCGGTGGAGTCGGGTCTTCTTTCCTGGAGAGGAGTGATCGCGCGGCCCTTTCTTTCCTGGAGAGGAGATCCTTTCGTTCTCTCTTTCTTGTTTGAGAAGAGCTCTTTCTTTCTCTCTTTCTTGTTTGAGAAGAGCTGCGCATCCCCCCCTTTTTTTTGTTCCTTTTCCCTGAACTATTTCAACCGTTGGATTCAATCCAACGGCCCGCGTTCGCGCGACCGCAGGGAGAGGCCCTGAGGTCGACCACAGGCGCATTTTCCCGATATATATATATATATATATATATATATATATATATATATATATATATATATATATATATATATATATATATATATATATATATATATATATATATAAATACCTCTCTTTCTCTCTCTTCACTTTACACACCGCCTCACCCTCTCCCATCACAGCAATGACTCCCCCCCCCTTGGCCGACTACTCTCCCTCCTCCCTCTCTCTATACTTTATCTCTCTCTATCTCTCTTTATATATATATACCTATATATATATATATATATATATATATATATATATATATATATAAAACATACATATATATACATATATAACTCTCTCCCCCTCTCTCTTTAACACCTACAGCTCACACACACCCCCCCACAAACAGTGGCCGACCTCCTTTATCTCTCTCTCTCCCATTCAAATATCACTCTCTCTCTCACTCTTTGTCACGACCCGATCCCAATTTCTTGGGTCGAACCGGATCATGCCCAGCCTGCACCGTTGATGAGACGGCGGCAGTAAGCTGTATTCAGTAGTAAACCACACAGACAAAACTCTAACGAAAAATAAAATCTTTTATTCAGAACCACAACTATTACAAAAACATCTTTTATTACATTTAATTACCACAACTAAAATAAAGCACTATCCAGCCTTATGATTCTGAGGTTCCAAGTTCTGCGGGGCCAGAGTTAGACATCAGATCCTCGAAAATGTAATCACCTAAAAATGTTGGTCTCCAGTCAGGAGGGAGCAAAGTACAATCACGAATATCGAATAATTCAAATAATAATTTGAAATTTGCAATGTTAAACATTTTTGAAATACCTTGAACATTATTTTCTAACAATTCTACAATTGAAAACAATGTGATTTGAGTAAGTAACGACTATGACCGGATTGGGATGATTCACTGATATGATCCGGCCTATCCCCGTGTGTGAGAGGGGTAAGCTCGTACAATTAGATTCAATTAGATTCAATGAGGGGTATTGGTCATAGACGCTACACTACTACCCCAATATCCCGAGTCAATTAGATTCAATGAGGCAATAACAATCAATACTCTAGGAGAGAGTTCCGTGTAACAATGTGGTTTAAAATTGCAATAAAACAATTACTAGTTAAATTACCGAACAAACATAACTGTACTTGCCTTGGTTATTTGTGACTGGATCGAGAGTTTGTTCCAGGAAATTTGGTCAAATACTTCCTCGAAATCCTACATTTGAAATTCCCGACTTAGAACCAAAATTAAGCCGTATCTAGATGTGCTAGTTGTAATCTCTAGAATTAATCCTAGTCAATTTTAGTCTTTATTACGTTAACACAACAAAGTCACAACAAACGCGATTATCTAGTGAGTTTGCACTTAATTACGAAAGAAAACCATTTATCATTTTAATTTCGGAAAAGCTTTGTATGTATCAGTTTATTGGCAAAAATATGTAAAGTTAAACCTTGTTTTTAAATGAGAAATCATAATTTTATTATACTACTAATTTGTAACTAAAATGTGAGAAAGACTCATTTAATCAAATAGTAATTTATTTAATCAATGTGAACGAGGTAAAATCTAACTAACTTTTATGTAGAAATTCGCATTTACAGGTTATTTAGCAAAACCTTGTGAGTTTTATATATATAAAAAAAATAGATTTTACAAGAAAACGTGAATTTGTTAAATAATACAAACTTATATTTCAAATATTAACTTAATGTGAAAACTACTAAGTTTTCATACTCATTTAATATTCTACGTATCTACGCTAAAAACCAGCAACCCAGAAAAAGAAAGAAAACTACACTATTAATTACAGGCCACAGAGAAAAATAGAAAACAATGGGCTTATGCCCTTACAAACCATTTACACGAATTTAAATAAGAGAAAACATTTGGTTAGTCTTGAATATTATCCTACAAATTAATAACTAAATAAAATAATAATTTAAATTAAATTTTTATCAAATGAATCTTAGACTTGGTCCAATCGTCATAATTGCAGCTAATGCCTCAACGTCCGGTGGACCCGGTTTCGTTTGCATTTTCGCTGGGGCCCAGTGACCGTTAAGGTCGTCGCCCAAAAATATTATAAAATAACATTTTTATATCAAAAAATCATTTTTAAAAATCGTTTTTATTATTTTGCAAAATTTTCGGCAGCATCTCCTCTGTTTTTGGTCAACCCAAAAACTGGGAATACACCGTAAACCTGCAACATAACTCCAAAAACTCCAATATATATATATACCACAGAATAGTATTTTCCAAAACCCAATCCATCATATTAAACTCAACAGAACCCAATCCAGCATCCACAGTTTCCGAAGAAACTTCGGAATCAAAATAGTAACGTAACTGTTACGTTGTCGGAATCCCGGATTCCCGAGGAACTCGGTTGGACCCGTATCATCATAGACTAAAAGAAAATAATTGGGTCAGAGTGTACCGACAACGGAGTTCCGATTTGGATCTCGGAACAGGAACGGGTCAGCACTGGAAACGGACGGGACAGTCACCGGGGCAAACGCCGGCGGTCAGCGGGTTGCCGGGGGTCGGGCGCCGGCCAGGGGACGGCGGCAGGGCGCGGGTGACGGGTTCGTCGACGGCGAACGGTGACGCGGGGGCCGTGCGGGTCGGCGGCAGGCCGCTGGAAAGGGGCGCCGGCCTCGGGATCTCGCCGGGGAGTGACGGTCGGCTAGGGGGTCGGCCACGGGTGGTGGATCGAGCTCCGGGAAGATCGCCGAAAATGGTGGTTTGGGAGAAATTGGGAAAAAAATGGTGATAGAGTTTGAGATGGAGATGAAGAAGGAGAGGAGGGTTTATATAGGAAAATATAGGGCGGTTACCGGAGAGGGGATCCGAAGGATCGCCGTCGGTTTCGGAAGGCCGAAGGTCGTCGGTTGATCCGTTGAGGAAGGTTCGGCCATAACCGAAAATTCTTTCGGTTCCTCTCAGAAGACCCACAGAAAGAAATGAGATGAGAAGTGAATGTAAGTTTCACTTTCTCTCTCTCTAACTTAAGTAACCTATTAATAAGAACAAAATTCCAATGGGCTAACATGTCAAGGCTTTTGGGCTTTTAATTGAAAAATAAATTTTTAAGGAACCTATTAATATAAAGGCTTTGGGCTCTAGGCTTAAATAAAAATTGGGCCTAATAAAAAGGCTAAATGTTTAACATTTGTTTAAAAACAATTTTAGTCTTATTTAAAACTTTATTTAATTTATAGAAATAATTATTTTAGACTCCAATTGGATTCGGATGCGGGTCTGGGTTGACATGCAAAAATCCAAATTAATTAACTTTGGAAAAATTAATTTATACTAACAAATATTAACTAATTATCTAACAAAAATTTATTTAATAATTACAAATTAGAATTTAAAATTGCAATCTAAATTTATGGGTTTTACAACCTTCCCTCCTTAGAAAATTTCGTCCTCGAAATTTAAAGGCGATGTTAGGGGTACAATCATGCAATCATATTCTTTCCTTAGTAACCTCATATCTAAACTAGGCTAACTGTCTCATAGCAAAACCATCATCAATCTTTCGTTCTTCCCTCCTTAGAAATAAAGTTATTCTCTATGATTATGAGTTTCTGATTCCATTCTTAAATTGCCAATCACTAAAAAAAAAAATTTGTTTTCCATATTTTCACTTAGTATGTACCTCTTTCAGTTTTCTAATATATTCAAATTTAACTCTACATTTTGTCTTGTCTTAATACTTCAATATCAAGCCTCGATTCTTATTTATCAACCATAAATTTCAACGCTACGTTCCAACACTTGATTTGTCATGATCCATCATGTTTTTATCATTGCTTACTCACAGATGAATATTCTTTGATTATAGGCTATCCTGTACATATCCTGATTTTACATCTTTATTTACATGTTTGATCCTGAATCCTCAAGTAAACTTATATATACCACGATTAAACTCAAATCCTATATTTCTTCGACTCTAACTTATTACATCTTTCAACCAACCTTTCCATTTTTATTTTTATTTTAAATTAAAATCCCGATTCTTCTTATTCACACAATTGTCATCCTTCAAGTCAAAAATTCTTTTTCATCCGATGTATCTTCCTAAAATGTATATCAACAATTTTATCAACCTCTAATTTTATCATATCAGTACCTGATATTTATATCATTGATTTTCCTCTTCCACAAGTATTTTCTATATCTCAAAATTCATGTATTCCATAAATTCCTGCAATTAATCTTTCCAATTTAATTTACTAGCCTTAGTCCAATTTGAGGCATGATTGCTAAATACAAAATTATAAGCATGTTTTTTTTTTTTTTTTTTTTAAAACATCTAAGATAAAAATATTTGTTTGTGATCAAAATCATTTTAGGCATTAGTAAAGTCGAGATAAAATGATCATAGGATAGAAAATTTCAAAATGAGATTATAAATAATAAAAAATGATGTCAACAATTTATTTGAGAAAACAAAAAGATAATATAAATTTTTCGGAATGTGGAAAAATTTATGACTTAGGTAAAACCAACAAAATTAAGATAGTGAGGGTGGTTTAAAAAAATGACAAGATCATAATCTGATAGAATTTTGAAAGTAGGGATAACTTCTAGAATGCAATTTCTCTAAAGAATTAAAGATAACCATGGCATGATTACAGTCTTAATAATATTCGGAAACTAATTATTTTCAAAGTCATTTTGTCTCAAATTCATGCCTCGCCAGAGTGCACCTGGCTGCAATGAATCTTTGACTCCATAACTTGAATAATTTGGTTTACCGAGTATTCATCCAACTTTTATCCATCTCATGGCTAATCAAACATAGGACAAAGTTTCAATCATATTTGGAAACCTAACAAATATCTGTCATTATTTAAACTTAAAGTTTATGCCTCGCCAGTGCGCAACTAGCTACAATAAACTCGCAGTTTTCCATAATTTAGATAATTGACTATCACGTAATCGTGCGGAGTCATGTTAGGTTGCTAAATATTACCTCAACCTTGTCCATGTGAATTTCAGAGGAATCTAAAATTTTCAAACAAGTTGAAATTTCTAAACAGGATAGAAAATGTAGATGACTGTTCTTCTGAGATCAAGTGACTTATCAAAAATAAGTATAGGTTTGAGATTTCAAGAGACTGGTTCTAAAATTTAAGAGGAGTATTTGTTCTCCGATTTTTCCAAAGATGAAACGGTCAACCTTGATTTTGATTAATAGAGTTAGTCACAAGATCAGATAGAAGGATTATGGCTTCAGATTAAATAAGGAGGACCAAAGAAAATATTCCCGATAAATCACTCAGGGAATACAGAATTTATTTTAAGAAGTATGATTTCACAACTAAGGAAAATTGGAAATTTTTGAGAGAAGGTAATTTTTATCGATATCAAGGAAAATCAAGTTTGAATTTGTCTAGTAAAACTAATGATTGAAATAGCTTTGAGACGATTAAACAATTAAAGATATTTCCATGACTAAAGGAAATTCAAGGTTTAAAATGGATTCAAAATATGATCACTTTTCCGACTGTTCCAGCTTCATGATATTAATCATAAGAGCTTACTAAGCCATGACTTGATCAAGAGATTGCATAGAGAATAAGATTGAGTGGAGGAAATCAACAGATGAGAATTTTCTCAAGTCTTTGGAATAATTTAGGAGATAGCAATCAATATTGGAGTTGAAAAATAGCTTATTCAGAAGAATCATGAACTGACTAATTCTTCTGGTCATAAATATCCCTAAGGCTTTATGATTCCAGAAAATTTGGTTCATGATTTATTTCGAGAATGTTAATCAATTCGGAAAGGAGGTCAAAGCAAAAGATTGGAATAAATGGTTATAGAAATACATTGGGTAGATAAAATTCATCAGGGTTGCTAATAGAATTTGAAATTCTTCATAGCGAATGAATCAAGATTCCAAATCAAGGTGAAAAAGTAAGATTTGATCAACCCAAGAAGTTGGAGAAAGGTTTGCTTAGGGAGGAAGGAGATTGAAAATTCAATCTTATTCCAAAAAGATTATGGATCCTAAAGTATGCTAGAATCTGATAAAGATCTAGAAGGAGATAATCCCGAGAGTCATGGGATACTCAAGGATACAATTTGCCTATTCTAGATAAGGTCTAGGTACAAACAAACAAGGTATCCTAGGAAGCAGGCAAAAATAAATATTTAAATAAATAATTTTGGCCCTATAATGTAATCATGGTGTAAATTATCTAAGTGTTCTAGTTGTTTCTAAAGTCTGTTTTCCTAAAGTCTTTACTATTCCTAGGTCAAGTTACAGAACTGCGTGATGGTCTAGACTAAGTTGACTAGACCAATTTACAGATCTGACCTGCATGGGCCACCACTAAAAATATGTCACGACCCGATCCCAATTTCTTGGGTCGAACCGGATCATGCCCAGCCTGCACCGTTGATGAGACGGCGGCAGTAAGCTGTATTCAGTAGTAAACCACACAGACAAAACTCTAACGAAAAATAAAATCTTTTATTCAGAACCACAACCATTACAAAAACATCTTTTATTACATTTAATTACCACAACTAAAATAAAGCACTATCCAGCCTTATGATTCTGAGGTTCCAAGTTCTGCGGGGCCAGAGTTAGACATCAGATCCTCGAAAATGTAATCACCTAAAAATGTTGGTCTCCAGTCAGGAGGGAGCAACGTACAATCACGAATATCGAATAATTCAAATAATAATTTGAAATTTGCAATGTTAAACAATTTTGAAATACCTTGAACAATATTTTCTAACAATTCTACAATTGAAAATAATGTGATTTGAGTAAGTAACGACTATGACCGGATTGGGATGATTCACTGATATGATCCGGCCTATCCCCGTGTGTGAGAGGGGTAAGCTCGTACAATTAGATTCAATTAGATTCAATGAGGGGTATTGGTCATAGACGCTACACTACTCCCCCAATATCCCGAGTCAATTAGATTCAATGAGGCAATAACAATCAATACTCTAGGAGAGAGTTCCGTGTAACAATGTGGTTTAAAATTGCAATAAAACAATTACTAGTTAAATTACCGAACAAACATAACTGTATTTGCCTTGGTTATTTGTGACTGGATCGAGAGTTTGTTCCAGGAAATTTGGTCAAATACTTCCTCGAAATCCTACATTTGAAATTCCCGACTTAGAACCAAAATTAAGCCGTATCTAGATGTGCTAGTTGTAATCTCTAGAATTAATCCTAGTCAATTTTAGTCTTTATTACGTTAACACAACAAAGTCACAACAAACGCGATTATCTAGTGAGTTTGCACTTAATTACGAAAGAAAACCATTTATCATTTTAATTTCGGAAAAGCTTTGTATGTATCAGTTTATTGGCAAAAATATGTAAAGTTAAACCTTGTTTTTAAATGAGAAATCATAATTTTATTATACTACTAATTTGTAACTAAAATGTGAGAAAGACTCATTTAATCAAATAGTAATTTATTTAATCAATGTGAACGAGGTAAAATCTAACTAACTTTTATGTAGAAATTCGCATTTACAGGTTATTTAGCAAAACCTTGTGAGTTTTATATATATAAAAAAAATAGATTTTACAAGAAAACGTGAATTTGTTAAATAATACAAACTTATATTTCAAATATTAACTTAATGTGAAAACTACTAAGTTTTCATACTCATTTAATATTCTACGTATCTACGCTAAAAACCAGCAACCCAGAAAAAGAAAGAAAACTACACTATTAATTAAAGGCCACAGAGAAAAATAGAAAACAATGGGCTTATGCCCTTACAAACCATTTACACGAATTTAAATAAGAGAAAACATTTGGTTAGTCTTGAATATTATCCTACAAATTAATAACTAAATAAAATAATAATTTAAATTAAATTTTTATCAAATGAATCTTAGACTTGGTCCAATCGTCATAATTGCAGCTAATGCCTCAACGTCCGGTGGACCCGGTTTCGTTTGCATTTTCGCTGGGGCCCAGTGACCGTTAAGGTCGTCGCCCAAAAATATTATAAAATAACATTTTTATATCAAAAAATCATTTTTAAAAATCGTTTTTATTATTTTGCAAAATTTTCGGCAGCATCTCCTCTGTTTTTGGTCAACCCAAAAACTGGGAATACACCGTAAACCTGCAACATAACTCCAAAAACTCCAATATATATATATACCACAGAATAGTATTTTCCAAAACCCAATCCATCATATTAAACTCAACAGAACCCAATCCAGCATCCACAGTTTTCGAAGAAACTTCGGAATCAAAATAGTAACGTAACTGTTACGTTGTCGGAATCCCGGATTCCCGAGGAACTCGGTTGGACCAGTATCATCATAGACTAAAAGAAAATAATTGGGTCAGAGTGTACCGACAACGGAGTTCCGATTTGGATCTCGGAACAGGAACGGGTCAGCACTGGAAACGGACGGGACAGTCACCGGGGCAAACGCCGGCGGTCAGCGGGTTATCGGGGGTCGGGCGCCGGCCAGGGGACGGCGGCAGGGCGCGGGTGACGGGTTCGTCGACGGCGAACGGTGACGCAGGGGCCGTGCGGGTCGGCGGCAGGCCGCTGGAAAGGGGCGCCGGCCTCGGGATCTCGCCGGGAAGCGACGGTCGGCTAGGGGGTCGGCCACGGGTGGTGGATCGAGCTCCGGGAAGATCGCCGGAAATGGTGGTTTGGGAGAAATTGGAAAAAAAATGGTGATAGAGTTTGAGATGGAGATGAAGAAGGAGATGAGGGTTTATATAGGAAAATATAGGGCGGTTACCGGAGAGGGGATCCGAAGGATCGCCGTCGGTTTCGGAAGGCCGAAGGTCGTCGGTTGATCCGTTGAGGAAGGTTCGGCCATAACCGAAAATTCTTTCGGTTCCTCTCAGAAGACCCACAGAAAGAAATGAGATGAGAAGTGAATGTAAGTTTCACTTTCTCTCTCTCTAACTTAAGTAACCTATTAATAAGAACAAAATTCCAATGGGCTAACATGTCAAGGCTTTTGGGATTTTAATTGAAAAATAAATTTTTAAGGAACCTATTAATATAAAGGCTTTGGGCTCTAGGCTTAAATAAAAATTGGGCCTAATAAAAAGGCTAAATGTTTAACATTTGTTTAAAAATAATTTTAGTCTTATTTAAAACTTTATTTAATTTATAGAAATAATTATTTTAGACTCCAATTGGATTCGGATGCGGGTCTGGGTTGACATGCAAAAATCCAAATTAATTAACTTTGGAAAAATTAATTTATACTAACAAATATTAACTAATTATCTAACAAAAATTCATTTAATAATTATAAATTAGAATTTAAAATTGCAATCTAAATTTATGGGTTTTACACTCTTTATATTATATACTCACACACACATACATATATTTCTCTCTCTCTCTCTCTCAACACAACAAAACACACACACGCCACCCCAGCCGAGCTCCTCCCTCAGCCTCCTCCTCCTCCATTCTCCTCCTCCTACACAACACCATCACCACCACCATCAAAAACCACCATCACCATTCTCTTCATCTTCCCACCACCACCATAACCAACACCACCTTCCTCCACCTTCACCCGAGCTCCCCCACAACCGACCACGACGGCCGACCACCACCTCTCCTCGACCCGCCGCCCTCGCCGTGCCGGGCCGCCGCCACCGCGCACCCCCACAGCAGCAGCCGCAGCAGCAGCAGCACGCTGTGCGCGCGCGCGTGGGCCGCCGTCGCGCGCTGCCGCGCCGCCGCACGGCGCTGCCGCCGGCCGTGGCCGCCGTGGCCGGCCACCCATGGCCGGGCGACCCCGGCGAGCTTCCCCGTGGTGCACGTCGACTTCTCCGACGCGCCGCCTAGCCGATTCGTGCGTTTGGCACGGGTTCCCGCCGTGACGCGCTCGAAAACGAAGTCAGAATCTCGATTTGGGACAGCGACTTCACGTCGATTTTCTGGACAATCCGACCGTTGGATCGGCGAACTCCTTGCTCCGTCTCAATCTCGGTATATCCATCTTCACTCCTATCAATTTTCGTCCGTTAATTTTATCATTTGATACCTCAAAACTGGCCACCAAGTTGACGTTTTAAATTGAACTATTTTTGGACAGTTTCGTGGAGCCGACTTCGTCAGCTCGTAACTTCGCCGTCGCAGCTCCGTTTTGTGCACCGTCAGTTCCGGTGCACATCTGGTATAACCATCTTTCTGTCTCCTTTAGATTTCGTTTTGTTTTAAGCACGTTTGGTTGGTCGAATTCGACGCCAAAGTTGGCCGTCCGAATTCTTTAATTTGCACTTGTTAAATTCCATTTTTGAACCCGGGACTCCGGATTCAATTTCTGACACCACCAGTAGACTTGTGGCATCGTTCTGGCATGTTTTCATATAAAATTTGCTTGATTTGGAGAACGTGGGCCCTGGCACGCATTTCGGTGCAAAGCGGGTCCCACTTTCTGAGTCAACGGGACTTTTTGACGCCGGCTCATCGAAATCCAATTTCGGATATACCGTTGAGTTCGTATCGTCATTCTGGACTCGTTGATATATAATTTGCTTAGTTTTGAAGACGTTTGCTCCGGCACGTATTTCGGTGCAAACTGGATACCAAGTGTCGCGTCAACGTATCATTTTGAGATCGGCACCTCGGAATTCTATTTTGGACATACCGTTGGGTTCGTATCATCATTCTGGATTCGTGGACATATAATTTGCTAGGTTTTGTAGACTTCTATCCCGACACGCTTTTCGGTGCAAAGTGTGTCCAACGGCGGACATCATTTTGATCCGAAATTACCGTTTTACCCCTGTGTCCAAATTGGACTTATGGGTAGGCTATCCTAGCTGATTTGACCATTCTGGACACGTTGGGGATATTTATTTTATCATCCGACAACATCTGTAGATTTTGATTATGTATTATCCTTAATTTATAATTAATTATTTTTCTAGATATTGTTACTTTCTGGTTTTTGAATTTTTATATATATTTTAATTACTGTAAAAATCTTGGAAAAATAGTATTTAAATATTATGTTAATTTAGCTAATTTATTATAATTTTTCTAGCATTTAATAAGTACTTTTGGTATTTTATAAAAATAGGAAAACAGAACTCATTTTCAGTATATTTATGTTTGCTGATTTTTAATAAATATTTATGAGGGTTTATAAATCCCAGAAAAATTAGTATAAATTTCTATAATTAACAAGGATCATTTTGGTACTTTATTTTATATATAATTTAGCTTTTTGTCTATCTCTAAAATTGTTGGAACTTAGTGTACCGTTTGATTTATTTATTGAATAGTTACGACTTTCAAGTTTTGCGTTGATTTGAGTTGTTATAGTATTGGACCTCACCCCGCACTAGTGTAAAGACTCTAGAGAGTTAGTTTGTGTATAGTGGCACTCCACATTAGACTTTTATGCTAGGTCTCCAATTAGCTTAGTGTCCAGTTAGGAGTCGTGTCTCACCACTAGTGTATTATTGAACATAGCTTAGAACTGAGTTTGTATATCATTATTGACAGAATATCGGACATCTATATCTTCGTACTAGTATTCTTGCTTTGCTCGAGGCAATTACATCTACACACTCAGTTACTGTCTTTTAATGCTAGAATATGTATTAACCCTGTTAAAGTACTGCTTTCTGAATAACTGCAAGTTAAATCTTCACATGTTACATTAAATTGGTTACTACCATGCTTAGGACAGTTATCATATCTTCTCATGTTCCTTACTGGTTCTCAGTACATGTTTTACTATGCTTTTATACTACTCGGAGTATTCACATGTTTCATACTGTTCCCAGTACCGGCTATGCTTACATTACTCCCAGTGTCTCTCACATGTTTTACTGTTCTCGTATCTCTCACATGATAGAATATGGGTTATGGGGAAACTGATAGTAGTGTACGTGATCATGACCCCCCTACAGTAGCGAGCTCGGTCGCATTTTATATGCATACCTTGCCGCAGGCCATTATCCCGTATTTCTGTACGGATGTACACCTATGCCTGTTGACTTGTACGTGTGTATATTTTATTTACATGTACCACAGTACATTGTACATCTATTGACCAATCACGTGCCTGCTACAGTTTTAAATATTACATATACATCTGTCTTTATGACATATGTATCCTTGCCATGATAGATTATGAGATATACCATGATTCCAGATATGCCATGTTCCCTGTGTTACTATGATATTGTGATCCCAGTTGTACCATGAGGCCATGTTTCCAGTATTTCCTGTTTTATAGACTTATCACACCATATTTCTTGTTGTACATCTCTTTCATTATATGTTCAGTACTTTAGTTGTAGAGGTTGTACTTGCTCCCGTCCTGACCGGATAACGTTGTAGGTATACTTTTCGAGGAGGAAATGCTATGTGTTACATATTATGGTACTGCATTGAGGACCTGGCCTTAGCTCCAGTAGAGGCCCCAGCGGGGAACCTTGCTTAGATATCTTTCTCGTGTTTTAAGACTGAGACTTTGGTATGTTCTTATATTTGGATACTGGACTTTGTCTCCAGTTAGATACTTTGGTTATGTATTATTAAGTCTGTGCTCATGTTACCTTCGCTTATAGATGCTGTGTTGTGATGAACTTTAAATGTGATTTTAGAACTGTTAGTAGCTTAGATCATTTATTGTCTATTCTTAGAACAGCTTACTGCGCTTTAACCAAGCGTAGGCTGGACATGGCTCGGCCCGGCCCAACAATTTGGGTAACGGGTCGTGACATATTTTTTTGGTGGCCCACGCAGGTCCTGACTAAATTGTTTGGTTACGTTATTGTACCAAGCATGCCTGCAATTAGGATCTAGGACAACTTGTTAACACTAGGGATAAACATTTAGAACACCTAGAGGATTTCTAGGATTGTAACATAGGAGAACTCATCACAGCATAGGACCGTTAGCTATAATTAGCTTCTTGTTTGTATTTCAGTAGGTCAATTTAGACCAAGTTTGTACCCTTGGGATGACCCCCGAGGATTTCACTCTAATCTCACTCTAATCTTATTTAGAAATCAGTTTCCACTTATTTCCATTTACTCTTCTTTAAATTCGTTGTTGAATTTAATTTCTGATTTTGTTGTTAACTTTGATCTTGCATCGTGATAAATTTTGTGGATTGAATTATGATATATCCTGATAAGGTAAACGTCTACTTTATTTATGGAGTTTAGAATTTATCGCAGCCATATTAGCTGGTATGACAAAAACGTAGAGCCTGATTTTCGGATATACTATCCTATTCATAGAATTTAGATTTTCTCGCAGCCATACCGGTTGGCGTGGCGAGGATTCTAGATAACATGATTAGAAGATGTATACCTTAGTTATGACTTTATCGTTTATTGCATCTAAGCTTACTGGTGGGGCGAAAATTCTGGCAACATGATTTCAGGAAGACGTATATGGTTATCAGATCATATCTTAACTTGGTTTACTTTGTTATGATCGAGTGAGCAGGAATAAATTCTTATTATTATCATTCTTCCCCGTCTTGATTAACTTTGCCCTATCTACATCTGCAACTAGGATTATAGGTTCTCTAAGACTCTCCAACAGGATTGTTTTCATGTTCTCTTTTTTGGACATAATTATTTTTGTGTTCCATCTTTCCTATGACTTGACTAAACTCTTCTCCGTTAACCTCTTGGGTAATTCTTCTCGTTATGTATCCCGTTGTCTTCGTACCATTCTTGAAGATTTTTCGATAAACTTTCCTGTCTTACTTGACCCTTTAACTTGTTTGGACACTGTTATGGATTGCTTGACCCAGTCTTAGGCCTTGTTACCTTCTACTTGATAGACGACTGAAATAGCCAAACCTTGTTGACTGATCCTGTAGTATAACTATAAATATATGGTGTGATTGTGATAAATACTTTTCCTAGGGATTGGTTAGATTAAGCTTATAGGACAAGTATAAGCGACTGACTGTAGTAGATTTGGAAACCATTAAGAACGATTGTATTGATAGTATGACTTGATGATAGGGTATCTAAGATAGAATAATGAGATATTATATTGTTGTGACTACGGATTGAGGATTAGAATCTTATGCTTAGAATTTGAGGATTGAGCATTAAATGACTTTGATGACCAAGTGATTATGGGTTATCTATAGCTGATTACACGTGATTAGAGGGTAGATCGATATGTGGATTAATATAGAATAAGTTAGAATGAGTTATGATATTGCGTACAAGATCGGAAAGATATCAGTTAAAAAGACATGGAACGAGGCAAAGACATATGTACATTGGTAATTAATGAATCGGGAGTTTTGAAATCGAGGATTTATATTCGGAGGACTTGTTGAGTAAAAAAAAAAGAGAGGCTCTACGCCAAGAATAAGAATTGAAAGTATGATTTCAAGGAGAAGCTGTAGGAAATGATTGACGACAAATGATGCTAAGGAACTGTGGATTGATAGAATATGGATACTTAGGATACGATAAGGAAATCCAGTATTTACAATTAAGGTTGGAAATATGATTGATGATTAAGCATTATAGGCTTATAGACATACCCGGAGAATAACCTATAGTTTAGAGTATACATAAAAGTTTCATGTTAGTATGGAAGATTTTAAAGGATATATGACGTAGTTATGATAGAAGGACTTTGTTGAACCTGAACCAAAAGATTGTAAAGAGAAACGGAAGAGATGATTACAAGGATAGCAGATTGAGTATCGTAGCCAGAGCAGCTACATATTATAGTTTGACCGGTTGGATGATTTTTAATTTCGAGGACGAAATTTTTGTAAGGTGGGTAGGATGTAAGCCCCCTGAATTTCAGGGTTTATTTTTATTTTTTCTGAATGAATTGTTTTCAATAAATATATTATTATTTAATTGTTTAGATCATTAATGTGCCTTTCCATGTCTTTGACTTCTGGAGCGTCAGGGATGCCAATCCTTGGAAACTCTCTTCACGAGTTTTGAAGTAGACAAGATTATCTTCGTTTTGATATATCGTGTCCCACTTGAACTTGTTCCCTTGTGCTCTTTTTGTATCGCGCAACTTCGGGTCAACTTAGACCGATTAATCGTTGAATATTATTCCCACTTTTATTTTTGATCATCGTTTGCACGTTACTGTTGCTTTTAATTTAGGAGCACCAGATCAGCCATTTTCTCGAAACCAACTTCCCATAAATGATCTACTCGAGACGCTCTTCACCCATGACCTTTGTGTCCCACTCAGACACTTCATTTTGTGCTCCATTTTCTTCGCACAACTTCCGGGTCAATTTAGGCCGATTTATTTTCTGCCGTGAAACCTGATTTAAATTCTAATTTAATTTCAGGACCCGACATCGATCCAGCATGTCAACCCGAAGTATGGACGTGGCCCCTATGAAGCCTACTATCCGTCTGACACTTGTGTCCCATTTATTGGAGTCCCCGTATATTATTTATTTACCCATGTTCATAAATACGTATTTAATTCAATTATTGCACTCTGTCCGATTTTGACCCGACCCGGCTCGACCGAACCCGAACCCAAGCTCCCTGTTGTCCTCTCATGACTGTCCAAATACCCCACATAGTTTTCCTATTTTTCCTATTTGGAAAATATCTCTCCTTCCCTCTATTTTTACAAATATCTCATTTTTAATTCTTGTATATATATATATACACACACACACACACACACATATATATATATATATATATATATATATATATATATATATATATATATATATATATATATATATATATATATAAATAAATACCTCTCTTTCTCTCTCTTCACTTTACACACCCCCTCACCCTCTCCCATCACAGCAATGACTCCCCCCCTTGGCCGACTACTCTCTCCTCCCTCTCTCTATACTTTCTCTCTCTCTATCTCTCTTTATATATATATACCTATATATATATATATATATATAAACATACATATATATACATATATAACTCTCTCCCCTCTCTCTTTAACACCTACAGCTCACACACCCCCCCCCCCCCCCCAAACAGTGGCCGACCTCCTTTATCTCTCTTCTCCCCATTCAAATATCACTCTCTCTCTCACTCTTTATATTATATACTCACACACACATACATATATTTCTCTCTCTCTCTCTCTCTCAACACACAAAACACACACACGCCACCCCAGCCGAGCTCCTCCTCAGCCTCCTCCTCCTCCATTCTCCTCCTTCTCCTCCTCCTACACAACACCATCACCACACCATCAAAACCACCATCACCATTCTCTTCATCTTCCCACCACCACCATAACCAACCACCTTCCTCCACCTTCACCCGAGCTCC
>JANAVB010033774.1:0-101001 GCA_029216955.1 Iris pallida | reverse complement strand
CTCTTTTAAAATCTTGATTATTTATTATATATTAGTTATAAATAAAAAATAAAAAAAATAAAACCAAACCCACGTTTGGCCTGGTCACCCACGACCAGGCCACCCCCTATTTTTCCTACATTCTCCCTCTCTCCACAACTTCCCCTACACTTCTGCACCTACTCTTCCTTTTAAACTCACCATCACTCTCACAAATCCCCTCACTCCACTTTTCTTTTCCCCAAACCGTGCCCTAGCCCGACCGCCGACCCGAGCCCCGTTCCGTTCCCAGGCCGTACCTCCTCCGCGCACCCTCCCGTGCACGCCGCCCCGGCGACCCTCCCGAGGCCCGTGCGCCGCCTCCCCGCCGGCCAGATCCCTGCGGCTCGCCACCAGCGCCTCTCATGCGCGCCCTCGCGCGAGCCGTCCCGGCGCCGTCTCCCGAAGCCCAACTAGGCAAGCCCAGGCCGCGCGCCCGGCTGCCCCGTGCCCGGCCACGCCCCTTTCGGCGTTTCCCGCGTGCCTAGCCCGGTGTCCGCCGATTTTTCTTCGACGATTTCAGCAGACCCCGCCCTTGTCCGCGCCCGGCTCAGCCCGCGTGTCACGACCCGCACCCGCTATAAGGGCACGTGTACGTGACAAGCCCAGCCCTCACCGTAAAAACGGTATAGAACGCTGTAGGTTTTCTACTCTAACAACAGTTTATATATATATCAAAAACCTGTCGAGAATATGGTCAACTCCGAACGGAGGACAAGCAATGAAATATATGAGTGCTCAATCACAACTCAAGATGATAAAGTAAAGATGAAAGATAAAGACAACAAGACGATAAAATATAACCTGTCAAGTCCAAACAAAGAATACAAGTCCAAGTCTCTAATACAATCCAAATAATAACAGTCTCAAAGTAGCTGGAGACAAGGTCCAGTACAAAAGACCTACTCTAACTAAGCAATAGGTAAAGTCTCGTCAGGCGGAGCTAAGCCCTGCTGGACCAAGGTCTCCAAGTCTAAGCCCACTACGTCATCCGAACCGTAGTAGGTACTGTAATCCTCCTCATCAGCATCTGTAATATTTGTCAACATATCCAGTCAGGATGGAATGAGTACAATCTAACAACAGTTCACAAGATATGACAAAAGCTATAAGACTATAATAGAGAGTATATACAAGAAAATCATGGAATGTACATGTGAGTATCATGGCAAGGTAAGCTGTAAATCTAGAGCTAGAACAAGACAAGTAAATGATCATGGCATGTACAAGAATCAAGAATCATATATCTAGGTGTATGAGTACTAGCTACAACATGTGGCCGGATTGGGTCTGCACAAGGTTATGATCTAGCCAATCATACGTGTGGTGTAGGATTGGCATTCACAAGGTTCACAATATATACAAGGCGGGTATTAACCACACATCTACACTAGTACTCCCCATCCCCGACTGGTAGAGTGGATCCAAGCAAGACACGTTACGACACGGGATTCTACGAGAAAGGAGCAAGTCTTCTCGAAACGGTGTCCATATATGCACAAAAACTACAAAGGGGCTTGCACAAGATATACCAAGATAACGAGGAATAACATCTCATGTCGGGATCCATGAAAACAATCCGTGTGACCAATGTGTCGAGAACAAGCATATCTACACTAATTACATGAATTATAACAATCATTGTAAATTGGAAAAGTGTCAGAGAATGTACTCGCCTGTAATATGATAAAATATGTCAACGGTATCCAATGCAGCGTCTCGAGGACTATAGAGAACAAGACGTATCAATACTATGTTTAGGAAGTAAAGTCAAATCAAATTAAACCCTATTAAGTCATTCTAGGTCAAGACACGGCAAACTAAGTCAATCTAGGTCAAACAAGGTCAAACTAGATTGTACATGGTCGATCTAAGTCATTTTAGGCCTAATTAGGTCAAACTGGGTCAATACAAGTCAAACGGAATTAATCTAGGTCGATTTAAGTCAACGGTTGACTTACAGTTGACTTTTGGTCAACTAGTCAACTCTGGTCAACTCTAGGTCAACCCTAGGTCAATCCTAGGTCAATGGTGACTAACAGTTGACTTTTGGTCAACCGTTCAAGTCTAATAGAATTTGGGACTGAATTGGGTAAAGTGTTGACCCATAGTTGACTTTTGGTCTAAAAAGTCAACCGTGGTCAACCAAGGTCAAGACTAGGTCTAGGCGACTATTTTTAATCATTACCAACCCTTACAACCCATATCCAAGTCTATCTTGGACTCCTAAACCCGTATCTTGGCCGTAGGCCAATATCCTAAATTTACCCTTTACAAAGGTAAATTTCTAGCCTAGGTGAATACCAAGTTAGCCTACCTACGCATGGTATTTCGACCCGTGCTCCCTAGGGTAGTAGGATACTAGCCTATACATTCGTTACCTACCAAGATACCTAGGTAGAGTGGACGTCTAGTCCATCTTACGGCCTATTGCCGATATCTTGAATATCTCGCGATACGCAATGGTACGGCACGATACCGTCGTCCTACAACCCCGATTTCAACTCAGGAGCCTACCCACAAAGTCTAATCTATATAATCTAGGTCTCCTCCAAGTTTTATCGCGTTCCGACACTCGGAGCTCGATTTCACTCTCTAACTCGATCTCCCCTAAATTGATTTTCTATACTTCTACTTCTCATTCCTCTTCTAATTCTTACTCTTCTAATTCTTCTCCTTCTAACTCTTCTTCCTTCTCCTAATTCTAATTCTTCTTATTCTTTTCCTTCTTCCTTTTCTTTCTTTCTCTCATCCTTTTCTAATCTTCTTCTAATTCCAAATCTCATTCTCTCATTCCTTCCTATTCTAATTCCCTTCCTAACTTCTCTCATTCTTTCCTTCTAATTCTCTTCCTCTTATCTTCTTCTTAACTCTTCTTCTAATCTTCTCCTTAATACATCTATCTAACTATATATATATATATATATATATATATATATATATATATATATATATATATATATATATATATATATATATATATATATATAAACATATATATCTACATAGGGGGGGTTTATAGGGGTTAATGGGGGGGGGGGGGGGGGGGGGGTTATTGCTACTGCAGCTGCTGCCACTGCTGGAAATACTGCTGCTGCTGCTTGCCCTGCTATTGCTGCTGCTGTGGCTCCTAGCTGCTACTGCTGCAGCTGCTCCTAGCTGCTACTGCTGCAGCTGCTACTGCTAATGCTGCTGCTGCAGTTGCTTATTCTTCTTCTTCTACTTCTAATTCTTATTCTTCTTCTACTTCCTCTATATATATATATATATCTATATATATCAATCTATCTAACCATCTATCTATATATATATATATATATATATAGATATATAGATCAATCTATCTAACCATCTATCTATATATATTTATATATACATTCACATACATATCTATATATAAATACATACACCTACATAATTATATAGACACACACACACACACACACATGTCTATATATATATATATTTTTTTTTTTACATGTCTATATATATATATATATCTATATACATATATACATATATACATACACACTCCAACACACACACACTCACACACAAACACACACACACACTCTCCCTACCACTCTCACACACCACCACCATTCTCATGACACCAAATACATATCAATATATATATATCACTCTAATTAGAAAACCTCAAATAAATCTCTAACCTAGATTTTTAGGAAAACCTATGAAATCTATGGACAAAATGTAGAGGAGGGTCTCCTCTACATTTATGGTGAAGGAAATAAATGCAAAAGAGAATTAAATGAAGAATTTAAAGCTTACCTAAAGTTGGTTTGCTTGGAGGAAGAAGAAGCTTGGAAGGAAATTTAGAAATGAAGAGAGAGAGAGAGAGAGGTTGCTTTATTGTGAAGCAAAGGGGAGGGGGGATGGCTACTTGGCCGGCCATGGGGGGGGTGGGGGAGGGGGGGGGGGGGGGGGGGGGGGGTTATTGGGTTTGGGTGGTGATCCAATAAGCCCCCAACCCAATAGACTTGGTTTGGTTCGAATTGAATTCGGTTTGTTTCGGTTTAACTCTAATTAACTAATTAAGCCTCTAAAATGACTAATTAAGCCATGGAAGTAGGATTATAGTTTCTAGCCTAGTTAGGATGGCATGTGGGCCAAGCCTAGCTAGTATGTGGGTCCTACTAGGGTCCAGACTACCCGGGTCTCCAACTTAAGTCCGAATTGGGTAAAATTCAAACTAAATCAAACAAATCCCTAAAAATCATATAAAATCAAATAAAATTCCTAAAAATTATAAAACTTGAAAAATGACAAAAATACCCCTAATTCGAAAACTGGGGGTGACACCGCGTGCGCCCCGCTGTTCAACAGCGCTGTCCAGCGTCGTTCCGGTGCTTTTCCGCTGCTGTCCGCAAGTTGGGACTTTCCCGAGTCCGCGGGAACGTGGTTTTTCTTTCCCTATTATCATCTGAGAGCTCTAGCCGAGCAACCCAAGGTATATCTCGTGTCTCCGTGTCCCTACCTTAGTGTCGATGATGATACGGTCCCCGATCCCGTTACGGGATTCGGTTTAGACGATTTCGATTTCGAAAATTTCCGAAGTTTATTTCGGTAGTAATTTTGTGCTGTGATTGATTTTGGTTTTAAGCTTTGTGACTTCTCGGAAATTCTGAGTTAGTTCGGCAATGCTTTGTGACTTTCGGATTTAGTTTTGTTGGTTTTTTTGGTTCTGTGGGTTTTCGGAATTTCCGAGTTTAGACTTCGGGTTTAATAATACTTCTGTTGCGGTTTCAATTTCGGATTTAATATTAATCCTGGGTTGGAATATGCGTAGTTTGGATAATTGGAGTCCCTGGTTTGGGACAGTTATTGGTGTTTTGGCATTTCTTCCAGTATTGGGTTGTCCCAATTATAGAGGGGATGCTGCCCGAATTTTCAGAGAATATTTTAAAAAGGAATTTCTATAAAATTCTAATTTCCAAAATCGGCTTTTGCAAAAGTTTTGTTGTTTTGGTTTTTGATTACCTTTTTTCGGGCGACGACCAAATTCGGTCTATGGGCCCTCGCAAAATGCAAACGAAACTGGCCACTTCGGACGTTGAGGCATTGCTAGAATGCGAAGTGATATTTTGGACCAAATCTGAGACTCTTTAATATTATATTATATTTTTTTGGAACTGGTACTGCTCTTTAGCATTTATGGTGCAGGGCCTCGGCCTGCTGAATGGACCGCTTCCCGGCGTTCAGGATTTACCTGAGTTTTATTATTATTTTTAAATTCGATTTATGTAAAGATTGTAAGGGCATAAGCCCAGTTTTCTATTTTCTTTGCTGCGACCCTGTATTGCGTAGAATAGATTTATTTATTTTCTGGGATGTTGGTTTGTCGATAAACTCGTAAAATATTAAAAAGACATTATTTTGGATATAAAAAATTATAACATTTTCTCACAATAAATAATTAGTAAAATTACAAGTTTGTATTGTTTAAACAAATTCACATCTTCTCATTTAAGAAAAATCTAGTTTTATATATATTATGAAAAAAAATACAAAGTTTTGCCAAATTAACCGGTAATTGCCATTTTTCCAATTAATCAATAACCGACTTATTTTATTAAATAACAACGAACATAGATTGCGACGTTAGACGATTTCCGGTAGATTAATTAATAAACTTAAAACCTGACTAGGGTCTACTTCTAGAGATTGTAACTAGCACACCTAGAATGGTTTCGTTATGGTTCTAAGCCAAGGTTCTCAACTGTAGGATCTCGGAGACGAACCTGACATCCTCCTCGGAACCGACTTTACCGATCCAGTCAACTAAACAGAGGCAAGTTACGGTTATATTTTCTTGTATTTTATTTAGTAATTGTCTAGCTGCATGTTTAAACCACATTGCTACACGGAACCCTCTCCTAGGGTTCAGATATTGATTGATATTGATTGTGGGATTGGGGGAATAGTGTAACGTTTATGGCCAATACCCCTCATATTGCATATTGTGCGAGCTTACCCCTCTTACACACGGGGATAAGCCGTATCGCGTCGCTAGGACGCTATTGTATAACCCAAGCCGGTCATAGACGTTTACACATTCAAATCACATTGTTTTTAATCGTAGAACTACTGGAAAATATTGTTTCAACTGTTTAGCCTGCACTTTTCCATTATTATTTGAAATATGAGATACATATTCGTACTTGCTCCCTCCTGATTGGAGACAACATTTTTAGGTGATATTGAGGATGCTGAGCTATTGTACAATAGCTATTATGACCCGGTTTTGTACCCTGTGGTGTTGCCGGAGTTCCCCTTGGAGGACGCAGGACCTGAGGCCGACGAGCCGACCGCTTAACTAGTCATTTCCAGTTTTCTAGTTTTGTTGTTTTGAAATTTTGTTAATTTGAATTCAGCTTTTCATTTCAGTTCTTACTTTCCAGTTGTACTTTTCAGATGTTGAATAAAAGTTTTAAAATTTCGTATATTGAGTTGTGACAAATGTATAGATGTTGTTGTGAATACCTGCATATAGAACAGCTTACTGCCGCCGTCTCACAACGGTGCAGGCTGGACATGATCCGGTTCGACCCAATTATTTGGGATCGGGTCGTGACAGAAATTGTGGCAGTCCTGGAATGCACTTGATGTACATCAGGAATGTCATAAATTCTGGCAGTCCTATCAGTATTTAGGATTGCAAGAAACTATGACAGTCCTAAAGTCGACTTGGCCGAATGTTGTTAGGGTTTACTTCGATCATGAAATTGGTTATAATAATTGAAATAAATATTACATTGTATGTTTTTTCCATCATGATAATTTATACTTGGATTTTGGGAATAAATATTACAAGAAGAATATGAGAGAAAAACTAGAATTTTGGGAAGAGAGCCTTTGAGTGCCATCGAAATTGGGAATGAGAGCTTGGGGAAGGGGTTAAGATGAAGAAGAAGATGTAGCTTGGGGAGGAGGTAAATTGTGAAGAAGAAGAAGAAGAAGAAGAGAAGAAGAAAAAAATACTAGGATTTTGAAAGAGAGTAAAATTTTGAAATGAAGCTCAAAATTTGGGTTTGGGAGGTGTGTGGGGTTGGAACAGCCCAATGAGTAAGAAAATGGGATGCCCTGAGTAATTATCCCTCAAACCTGGGCTAACCCCAATCCTGATGTGCCCTGATCAACTTCCTTATAAATTATCCCTCCCTCCCCCCCCTCTTCCCGGCTGCCGCCCACACCCCCTGCCGTCGTCGCCATCACCGTCACCGCCGAGGAGAGATGTGGGGAGGGAAGAGAATGGGGTAGGGATATTTTTGTTATTTTAGTTTTTCTATTAACACTATTATGGTATTAAGTTATACAATTATAGTTGAGGTATCAAGTTGTCTAATTTTAAAATTTAGGGTATAAAGTTTAAAAATGGAATATTTGAGAGTATCAAGTTGAAATTTAGCTTACATTTTATTACCAATTTTTTTCTACCTCTTCTAAACTAGGGACGGGCATTATTCGATTTTAATTTGGATCATGAAAACCGAATCGATCGAATAAGAGATTCGGCTTTGTTTGGAAGGAAAAAAAAAATGCTATTTCGGTTTCAGTTTTGAATATACTAAAATTCTTTATTTGATTTCGATTTTGGATTTTAGTTTTGAACCAAAATCGAAAATAAAATAAGACGTATACAATTATTAAATATCCACAATTTTATACGTATTCTATGATTAAAAATGTGTAATCTTTTGTGTATATTTGAAAATAACAATTATATGTATGTCTTTTAAAGACAAACTTTGATAATTTAATAACTTGTCCAACTTGAACCCAACTTTGAAATACAATAAACATATGTATAATAATTATAAAATTTTAATATTATTTAACCACAATCCCAACTTTGGTTCGTCGCATTAAACAGTAAAAATAACCTAATAGAACAAACTAAATCGTTTATCGATTCGGTTCGATTTGAGTTATGACTAAATTCAGTTTGGTTTCGGTTTTGAATTTTTAGAATTTCAGTTTATTCGGTTTTGACTATTTCTGTTTAGTTTAAAACCGAATAAACCGAACACTCATCCCTATTCTAAACCAAAAATTCAAACAAATATCCTTTTTCTCTTCTTCCTTTTTTTCAAACCCAACACAATCAAGATAAAACTCCAACACAATCACGATAAAACTCCATCAAAATATAAATAAAGGAAATTCTAGATTCTTTTTGTTTAGATTCTTAAGTTTAATGTGTAATACATTTTGGTTATGGTTTCATAATAGAAGGTTCAGTAAAACACTGTTTCCAAAGTTTTGAACTCTATTAATGAACGTTCGAAGCTTCGGAACAGACACAATCATAATTGGCATGATGAACTAGCAATTTTTTTTTTGCAGTTCTACAATGCAATAGGACTGATAAAATTTTGCCACAATTGTTTGTGATGTCAAAATTTTAACAGTCCTTGTACATAGTTGGCTAAAAAAAGTATATAGGTGAATAGAATTTCCCTGTCCCATTGTTTTATTTTTCTTATTTTAGATGCTAACTGAAATATCGTGTTATAGTAATTGTGGATTCACCTGATAAATACAAGAAATTAAAATTTTATTTCCATCAGATATTACACTATTGCAGAAAATAAAGGCAGATAGGCCTCGTTTGGTTCGCGGAATGGAAGGGAAAGGAAATCAATTCTTTGTCATTTCATTTCCTTTGGGAAACTTTAATTCCTATTGATTTTCCTTTCCGATGTTTGGCAATGCCAAGGAATTTGGAAAGGAAAGTGAATACTTCAATGTGGGAAAGTGATTCCTTCCTTGGATGGATGGAATCACTTTCCCCCCTAATTTTCCTTCCATTGGGAATCACTTTCCTTTCCTCCTCAATTCCTTGGACGTCCAAACATAGGAAAGTAATCACTTTCCTTTCCCAACCGGGAGATTCCGCCAACCAAACGAGGCCATAGTAGAGCAGCATGTGAGAAAGTTCAGGCAGTCAGAGGCTGCAAACAATTATTGGTAAGAGAAGCCACAGAGAGGCTTCACTATGATCCATGAACTTTGACCAATCAATAATGAATCAGAAAAAATTACATAATAAGCATCACACTTTTAGAATATTACAAAAGAAGCATCAAGTTTCAGAAAATTGCCAAGCACCAAACCGGACTTCTAAAGTCCGAACCCTCCTAATATGCTAATCCCGCAATTAGAAAGTGGCCGGACTTCAAAAGTCCGGTAGGTGACGCAAGGAGCCGGACATTTGAAGTCCGGGTGCTCCTATTTATTTGGGTAGATGGAGGTAAACGGTGGGGGTTGATATTAATTTCCTCGAGAAAGAGCCGTTGGATGTGAATGAAAAAAAATTAAATATATAAACCGAACTTTTGAAGTCCGGCCCATGCTGCTGAGGTCAGCAACTTGACTTCAAAAGTCCGGCTCCTCCTAATCAGAAATTAATTTCCTCTTAATCTAGCCTAATCGGAAGAAAAAGTTTGGTGACCTCACCAAACGGACATTTGAAATCCGGTTGGTTACTTTTTCTACAATTTTATGAAACTTAATGCTATACTTGGAATTACATCAAACTTTAGGGCTGTATGTGAAATTTTCTGATAATGAATCAAGGATCCAACAGGAATTTCTCATCAGATTAAATTAGTTCGGACAACAGACCCAAATATATTAACAAGGGAGTATGAAATTACTAGAGGCAAAAGGCTGTCAGAGTTTAGGGAACGTGGAAGTGTAAATCTATATTGTGATGTGTGCCACCATGCAGTATATATATCCGGTGTGATCATTCGGTTTATGGGGTTGCCGAATCTAATAGTCAAAAACGAACAAATCAAACTTCTAAAAGTCCAAAGCCCAAATCGAACTAAAGTAGGTCATAACCGAAATCGAATCGATAATCAATTCAATTTATATTCGGATTGTTCATAGACCAGACCCAAAGTTGGAACTGTCATTAAATTATATGAAATTTGTTGTATTTCAAATTTGGGTCCAAAGTTAGACTAGTTGTCAAACTGTCAAAGTTGACTTTAAAACACATGTTTAATTGTTATTTTTAAAATATACACATTTTTAATCATAATTTTTTTTTGATATTTTCAAAACTGAAACACAAAATCGAAACTGAATAAAGAATTATAGTATTTTTCAAAACCGAAACACAATCAATTTTTTTCTAAACAAAATCAAATCTTTTATTCGATTCGGTTCGGCCGTCCAAAACCGAATAATGCTCACCCCTAGCCGGTGGCAAGCGGTAGGATTAGCCAACGTGATGGGGATACATTTGTCTCTAACAAAGGCCTCAAACTCTCTCTATAAATAAAACACTCGAATCTGGTGTAAAAAAACACTGAATATGAATCAGAGCTAACAGTTTATAAAAAAGGACTGTGTAACAGTTTATAAAAAGGAAAGTGTAAGTGTGTGTGGATTGTAATAAATAAAAAGTTCATAAAAAGCCAAAATTGAAAATAAGTTCATTGTGAGAAGTACACCAGAAATCTGGACTTAAGAAACCAAGGAAAAACAAAGAATGAAACACAAAATATACATACACCAGCAACAATAAACAATGATGACCGGAGAAGACATTTAACAACTAGGCCTAAAAAACAAGTTTAGTAACATCATGTTGAAAATGAGAACTCAAGAGAGGACATATATACACAAATTATTTGCTGTATTGATGCAAAACTGAGGAACCACCTGAGAAATATAGGCCATATAACAGAGGTAGAAGCTATAAGAATCAGGCCTACTGTGGGGAGATTAAGAAAGAAGCTGCGTAATAGTGAGAGGACACAAATTATCACCAAATTACAAATTCTATAAACTATTTTTAGGAACCAAAATTTATTTTGTACAACATGACTTCACATACATTTATGGCAGGGAAAAAAACAAAATAAATGTTGCACAGCTGTTTTTTTTTTTATACACTTATCTTCCAGCTGATTTTTCACTCTACATATCCAAACTTTTAGTCATACCACTGAATATATAGAGTTCAGGATGCACATGATATGTATGATCTCCATTATGAAGTAAACAGCTGGCTTCCAAGAGTCACGCTTGTGGTGCCTTCCCCCATAATCGTCGTCAGACTCATTTCTTTCTCACGAATCCGCTCAAGTTCCGATTCCACATAGTTCATGGGTGGCCGCCTATCACCAGATGGGTTGACACACCAGGAGATCAGTCGGAAGTACTCCAGCATGCCTTCGGAAGTGAAACTGCCCATTCTATGATCCACGACGGTAGAGATGTTGCTTGATTCTTGGTAGTTTCTTGCCTTAAATGAACAAACACCCCAGTATTATTTTTTCTGGTTCGACTGTAATCTGAACCTTTTAAATCATAAAGTTGATTATACAAACAGAGCCAATATAAACAATTAAGGGGTCAAGCAGTAAGGTTATTAGGAGGAATATATGCAGGGATTTCAATACTTGCAGACTTGAATGTCAATACAAAGTTAAGAGTTACAAACTAGACTCAGGTAACACCAACTTTGAAGAAGTATTACCAAAATTATAGATTATGCAGCTGTTCCGAGTAATATTAGATATATCGTTCCAATAATTGAAGAGTTTCCTCTTAACTTGCGTAACTAAGATGATTTTATTAGCTAGATGTAGAAAATGTTCCACTATGACAATTAATAATAAAGCATCCTACAAAAATCATGAAGTAAGGACAGTATCTTAGATACCCAGCATTCTCCATACAACTGTAGACTCAAGAAAGCACATCACAATGCCCAACATAAAACTATGCTACTTTTTCGATTTTTGCAAGCAACTACTAGACTTTGAAGGGAACAAATTTTCTAACATATTTCATTCCTAAAGCTAAATTCTGCTTAATGTAAAGCTTGTCTTGTAATATGTTGGTATTCTCATATAAAATTCCTTGCCCTTACAATGGGTTGCATGTAAGGATAAATCCCCACAGTAACCTCTATGATCTCATCATTGACATGTCATATAACCCCTCCACTTTGATATCACTATTTAGAACAGAACTTGTGAAGGCAAGTCTTTAAACCTTGTTAAATATATAATATCTAAACATTATGTTACCTTTTCGCAAAAGAAATATGCATGTGAGGATCTGAAGCACATCATAGACTATTGTGGTTGTCAAAGCTTGGCCCTTAGAAAAAAGGACAAGAAGAAGGAAGCTTATAGGCCTTGGGAGAATGCAGTATTCTACAAATACGAATCCCATGACCCATGTCAGGGTCAAGAGCTTTATTTGGAATGGATAAATATTCATGACACAGTCAAAGTAGGAAAAGCACCCAGCATGCAGTACCCCCTACATGTGCATATGTACATAGTGTGTTTGTATGCCCGTATGTTGCACGGATACTCCTCAGGAAGGACCGTGTTCGTGCCCGTATCTGTAACCAACACATATTGGGCACAATACTTCTTTGATAGATAATACAGCAACATTTATCCTTTCTACAAGTTTTGGAACCTAGGTACTATCCAAAACATGCTTAAATATACAGATAATATTAGGATCTGTATAAAACATGTATATACATATATTTTCCTGTGTATATATAGTTGTATCCATGCTGTAACAGTATCCCAAATTTTTTCTAAAATGCCGTATTCCAAATCAGTAACGTATTTGTATCCGAATTCGTATCCGTGTCTATGCAACATCGGTGTGCCCATAGACCTACATTACATAGATTCTTCACTATGGTTGAAGATCCTCTGTTGCACACTTGTCAACACTGATTTCCAGTCTGAACTTTCAGGATTCTTCTCGCCGAGAAGAATTTTGGTCATTCAGAGAAGAATCCTGAATCCTGTAATATAGGCACAATAGATATTGGATTATCATATTACTTTTCTGTTATGCTCAATTCTAGCCATATTGGGAAGGTAAGTGGTGTACTAAATTCTAAAACACAAATACTTCAAACTTATTGTATGATCCAAAAGTGAGAATATTATCAATAGAAAGGCACCCTCTTAGTTCTCAAATTCATAAGAGTTCAATATTTTCTTTTGACTTGGATGTTGCCTAATCCTACTTTTTCTGTTTGGAACAGTTGGATGCCCAGTACTGTTATTTGATTTGGCCACTTGTAAATGTATCCATAGTTTTTATTTTTTTATTTTTTATTTTAGATGTCCGACGATACACACGTGACTTTGTGCACACTGCATTGCATGTTTTTTGGGCCCACTACCCCCAACTCCTACCATTATTATAAATGGAAGGAATATTATGCCCCGTGGCTCGGTCCACTGATCTTCTGCCACCCAGCCAATGTCTTATACCTCTCCTTGGTAACCACAATAGCCACTCGAGTTCGTTATCCATAGCTGTTAAAAGTGCATATAGGCTCCGCAAAATGCCTCCTTTATCCAAAGTGCATCCCTATGGCAAAAACTCTAGAAAAGACAGTTTTGTTTTTTTAGAATTCAACCTGAACCTAATTCTAACACGACCCATATTAGTTCTTTTAGAATTCTACCAGAACCTCTAACCCACCCAAATTGGACCACTTAATTAACTAAAAAACCTAACTCTATGATTTCTTTCGATATAGTCGAGCAGTAACGCCTCCTATATTTCTCCTTCTCACTCGCAGATCTTACCGATGACAGCTCATCAAAGTCGGATCCCTGATGTCGGCTCCTACCTGTCGCCACCAGCAGTTTCTCCAACAGTTGCCTCCTCAAGCACTTGTCACCTTCATCAATCATTCCCTCCTTGCAGCAGCTACTATCTCCTCCTCGACAACTCCTTGCAGGAGCCACCTCCTCCTCCTCGACTTCCCCTTCTTCTCGTGTTGTCCTTGCACTCATCGACCTTGTTGCTGCCTCTTCTCTTTGCTGTGACCTTCTACTCACTACTAGATTAATATATTGTATTTTTATTATTATTTATAACTATGATAACTATGAAAACGGAATATTTATGACATATACATGTTTTTATACAATGCATGCACTTTTTCTGCTCATGCACGAGCTTCGCCTTTGCGCTTCGTGCATTGGCTCCGGGAAGTACCTTGACGCAGTGCTTTTCACCTCTGACAACTATGACTGTACAGCAATGCAAGTATTTACTTGTGGGGATTTTGGTGGTGGTAGGAGGGGTTATAATGCCTAGAGAAATGCCACCTATGAGGATAAAACTTGCTCATATATCCTTCCAAAATGTGATTGCTTGACCTAGCAAATAAAAGAAAGGTGGTGTGTATCGCAAGGTTAAAAAATTCAGGAGTCTGCTTTGTATTGACATCAGCAATTTCTGGTAAAAGTACGGGCACATTGGGTTTCAGCAGTTCTAGAAAATTTATATGGTTTATCAATATATGTGAGCTATTAAAGTTCAAATCTGATTTTGTAAATTATGTATGTAATTAATTCTTAGTTTCGGTGAACGAATGCATAAGGGCATGACTTGATTAAAATATACTGATAATTTCACAAGTGAATAAGAAACATATGTGGATTTGACAAGTCTATTTAAGGAATTAATATGAAATTTAAACCAAATAAAATATTGGTTTAAATGAAGAAAAGCATGCAAGGCAATAAATCAAGTAAAAGGACTTCGTAGTGCTGGACATGTAGCAAAATGTGTGGGTCAGATATTTTTGGGATGTCATTTCTTTAATTTGTTTTTACTATTAACAGTTTCAATACTTTCGATCATTGACGTTATGATCCTCCTTTCTTATGTTGGGATTTGACTTGTGTTCATATGGAGAGTTATGAGCGCTCTTCCGAGGTTTAGAAAAGTTTGGAAGGAGTTTGAAACATGCAAAAGAGAGCAGTATCGGGGCCGTATATAGTCGGTATGCTTTAAATGGCAAAAAAAGCATCTAAATTTTTTGGGGTGCCAATCTTTTGATAATAGTATACCGGCGGTATACCGCCGACATATCGTTGGGTCGGGGCTGTTATTTTTCATGTGTGGTTCAAATTTTAAGTTACGGTCTCAACGGTTGAGATCGTTCCTAACTTAGGTTAAAGTTGAGAGACCTATTTTAAAGCTCTCGTATTAGCCGTTAGAGGGGTTGGTGGGAAAAGTTATTGCTTGAGGCTATTGTGCTAAGCAACAAAGGACTTTCTAGGGTTTGCTAGGAGGCCATAAAAGGAGTCTTCGAGAGAGAGAGAGAGAGAGAGAGAGAGAGAGAGAGAGAGAGAGAGAGAGAGAGAGAGAGGAGATCTCGTCAAAGATCTCAACAAGGAAGGGTTGCTCTTTATTGTATGCAATTGTAATCCTTGTAAGATTTTTCTTGATAGATTCAATAAAGTATTTGTCTCCTTTGCCCTGTGTCGTAGGTCGAGCTTGACCGAACCACGTAAATTTTGTGTTCTTGTGATATTAATTCAATATTTGTGCTTGCTAATTTTTTCGTCATCATAAGGTTAAGTATTATTTTTTCTACACTTTCGCATAATATACAACAATTGGTATCAAAGATAAGAAAATCGTAAAGGTTTTCAAACTCTTAGATCTAGGTCAACAATAGGTGACGCTATTGGTTCGCTCTCTATCTTCCTAGATTAGAATTGTTGAACTTGTTGGTTCATTAAAATTTGAGGGATTTTTGAAATTTCGGGACGATCGGTGGCAAGGTAATGCATCAATTTCGAGGTGGAAAAATTTAACGGTAAAAAAAAATCTTTGTGAAAGAGAAGAGTCAGGGCTCTCCTTGTGAAATGAGTGTTTAAGGCCGTCACAAAAAGAAGAAGATAAAAGGCCTTCGTATGTATACCGTGATGTCGGAGACTTTTGCGAGGACATGGATCAAAGGGTACAAAGCACAATATAGCTGTCTAGTGGATGAGGCGATGTACACCGTGATGTCAGAGACTTTTGCGACAGGTTTATAGTTGAAGCTAGAGGATTTGTACATGACAAATTCGTAGTTGCACTTAAAGAAGCAACTCTATAATTTACGCATGAGGGGACCGCAATTGTCAATCACCTAAATAGCTACAAAAAGATAGTCAATGATCTTATGTACCTAGAAATAAAGCTAGAGGAGGAAGACCCAGTGATATTGCTCATTTCTTCGCTTCTGTGATCGTATGACCATTCGGTGACAACAATTCCTTATGGAAAGATACTTTCGAGATGGAGGAGGTTACCACTACTCTTTTAATAATGAAATTATGAAGAAGTCAGATCCAGTCGAGGAGTTATCATGATTGCTTGTCAATGAAGGAAAAAGGTTGAAGAATTAAGGATGCATGCAAAAATGGAAGGGGAAGTCCAAATCATTAAGGCATGATAGCAGTGCATATTTTATCTGCAAACATGAGGGTACATGAAGAGGAATTGTCCAAATTATAAGGAGAGGTTGAAGAAGAAGGGTAAAGGCGCCAGTTCAGAAGGTCAGGGTCAAGCATAATATAGGTTTGTTGGCTATGACAATTTAGTAGGGTAGTGAAGGACGACTTGATGGTCATGAACGGGCAGAAATTGCGGTTGAACTTGTATCGGTTGGACATGAGCATAGTCACATATATTGCGTCCGTCGATGTAGAGAATGAGGTGGAGGGGAAGCACAAGTCTACTATGGTTTTCCTTCGAAAACTCCTGTCAGAGTATGGTACTCGGCCCCGGTAGGAGGGTTGATGGGTTTACCAGTCTCTTGGTATCTTGGACAAAGACCGTAAAAGTGGCTAGGTTGCAGTTTCTCGATTCTGGAGACAAAAAGTGTGGTAAAACAATTTTCGATTCTGGAAGGAAAAAACTGGCGGATACAATTTAAGGTCCACGTGCAGTTTTTTGGTTCTAGAGGTAAAGACTGTGGTGGAGTGGCCAAATGTAGTCGCAATTTCTGGGATAAAGATCGTGCATGACTATCGAATACAGTTTCGCATGTTTTGGAGGAAAATACCGTGCTAAAGTTAGCTCTCAGTTTTTTATTAAAACTGTGTTAGTGGATCATAGTTTAGGCTGAGTGTGGCGATGGTTAGTTTTACGATTATAGCTAAAAAATCGTAAATGTAGAGAAAAAATAAAGTTGGAGCGAAGGTCAAAGGAGCACGGAACAATAGAAAACTATCTCATGAGGTGGCTAGAGGAACACCTCGACAAGGTGAAGATTGTTGGAATTGGGCTCGTGTTTATACGAAGAGATAGAAGTGCTCGTCCTAGGATTTTAGAGATGCTCAAAAGGAGTTTGAAGTATCAGCGGATGGTATACCGACAATATATCGCCCGTATACCGTCCATATGCTTTAAATGGCAAAAAAACATCCATTAAGTTTTGGGGTGCCAATTTTTTGTACAACAGTATATCGTTGGTATACCACCGACGTACGTCGGATCTAAGGCTGTATTTTTTCCATGTGTGGTTTATATTTAAGTTACGGTTTCAATGGTCCAAATTATTCCTAACTAAGGTTAAAGTTGAGAGACATATTTAAGGCTCTCATTTCAGCCCTTAGGGGTTGGTGGAAAAGATTATCACTTGAGTCTATTGTGTTAGAGCAAGAAAGGGCTTTCTAGGGTTTGCTAGGAGACAATTAAAGGAGACTTTAAGAGAGAGAGAGAGAGTGAAGGAGAGATCTCGACGAAGATCTCGGGAGGGTTGCCCTTTCCGGTGTGCAAATATAATCCTTGTAAGGTTTTTCTTTATAGATTCAATAAGTATTTATTCCTTTTGCCTGTGAAGTAGGTCTAGTTTAACCAAGCGACGTAAATTTTGTATTATTATGCTATTAATCGATATTTGTGCTATGCTAATTTTTCTGTCATCATAAGGTTAAAATATCGTTTTGCGTACGATTCTGCATAGTGCACAACATCTTATCTCTTGTACTAAAATTATTAGCTGCTCATGACAGCAGTTACGGTAAAAACTTACTATGTCCAGTGTAAGCTATTTTTTTTTTTCCAATGTAAGCTAATTAATAATTAATCGATTATCATATAGATCATCTACCACCATGCCACATCGAATCACTATCTTATTTTGGAAACAAATTATCATTTCATGATATACATGTTGTTTCATGTCTATATCCATGGTACCTAGGATATTGATTTATGTTCCACCATAAGTTTAGGATAACCTATGTTCCACCATAAGTTTCACAACATCTTGCAAAACAATTAAGCTTTCTGCTGTTCTTAAGAACATGTTTGACAAAACCAAATTGTTAAATACTCCCAAAACTAAGTTTCGGTCAATTTAAATTGTAAAGTACAAATAACTAAAATACTACAAACAGAGCTGACCAGTACAAAACCATGTAATCTGTCTCAGTCTAGGAAGCGCACGCACAAAAAATCTGAGCCGAGTCATGTCGGACACGTATCTGATACACTCCAAAATACACTAGGATACCCCATAATAGGTGTCGTGTCCAGTTCACTGTGTCATTACCATGTCTCGAAGACCTTATTGTCACTTTTAGCAAGGCAACGTTACTACTATAGCCTTGTTGGGAGAAGCTACTTGGCGAGCACAATGAACCATATTTGATCGGTGATTATGCACTTCCATCATGTATTATATGTCGTTGTCCATTATGGGTCGCACGCATGATTACTTTATTGACAAACAATTATGTTGCATATGCTTGTTGATCATAATCCCTACCTCTGTTTGCCTATTGAAGAACTCGTGAGAAGAGTGAAGATCAAGATCGAGTTACTTTGTGGATTTGAGTATTTGAAGGGTAAGCGTCGACTTTCAAAGGCCCGTATATATTCTTAGTATTTATTTGTGGGGACATGTACGATCGACCTACAAGCCGAACAAGACAGATTGATGACTTTTGTCTATTCGAAGTATATATTCATTTGGATGGGCCGAGTTTAATTTCCAGAGGATAACTCGAGGACGAGTTCAGTTCAGCAAGGGAAGTTTGATGCATAAGCACAACCGGTCAACTTGACCAATTGGTTGACAGACCAATTGTTTCAATGGAGCCCGCATATCACCAAATTTGCATACCGATTTTACATATCGTTTTAGCATTAGCCTAGGATTTGCTTTTGGTAGGCTATGCATGTAATAAATCTAGTAAATCCAATCAAATCTTTTACCTTGATTTGACTAAGATTTTTCTTTCTTAAGATCATATTTAGTAGGGTTTTTATTTAGGGTTAGTATAGATTTATTTTTCTCCGCGTTTTGTAAAGCCTATATAATGGCTTCTTTGTACTAGTTTTAATTAGCAAGTTTTATTGAGATTTGTTCTCTTTTTTCTGGTGGATTCTAGTACTTGTGGATTCGAGAAAACGTTCATGGATTTATATAATGTCTGTTTTGGCGGCATTGGTTATCCCCGTTTCACTTCGACATAGTACCGTCTTCCATCAGCACGTTTCAACGAGCCACAACTCTGACAAAAGCCTCCGCCAAGCCACTCTGATTGTAGGAAGCTACCTTGCCTATAGTATTTTTCATATATCATTGTTTTTCATGAGTGAACTAAACATACTGAAGTTGGTTGTCATTTCATCCGGGACAAAGTCAATCTTCAAGGATCCATCCGTATCTTGTTCATGTTGTTGCCCACTTAGCCGATATCCTTAACAAGGCTCTTCCTTGATGTTCCTACGATTTTGTCTCCATGATGACTTGCTCGACATCTACAGGTCGAGTATAAGAGAGTATTTTGTATGTTCCTTTATTTCTCTATTAGGCCAGCACTTTTGGTCCCATATCAGCTTAAGTAATAATGGGACTTCAATTCTCATCAAATAAATAGAGGTCCATATCTCCTCAATAAAGCATCCCATTATTATGTCTTCCTCAATTCTTCTACATCTAGCAACAATTAAGACTAAGACTATTTGAAGCAAGAAAAGAAAAAGGATCGGTGAAACATTAATGTGAGAATCCAATAACATTGTGCTTGAAATTTTTGCATCCAACATGTAGACAATTTCTGATGTCTTATTGCTTGCATCTATATGATTCAAGACACTTTTAGTTCTAACGAGGAACTCTTTGTAACTTCTTATTAGTAATGGTTATAGTTCTTATTGCATTCATGATTTTCCATAGTAAAAATAGTACTGGAAGACATAATTCTCCTGATCCTTCTGACCTCCATTGTAGTAGACCCCAAAAAAATTTGGGATAAAGGATTTACTATTACTACTATCAATTTTGTTGTTATTGATGTTGTTGCCTTTACATTTATTAATGGCTGTCAAAGCCAGGAAAAAAAATTACTTGATATTTCTATAGCAAGGAACAATTTGAGCAAGCAACTTGTATAAAGTGGAAAGAGATAAGATCGATCATTTAGTATATTAGTAGAGAATTACACAGATCTCATGCAGGGTAGAATTAAGTTTGATAGGTTGTTTCTAAAGCACAGGCAGAAATGCAAAGAATGCTAGAACTGCAATAACAGAAACAAGATTCATGCACGCAATACAATCAAGTGCATGTCATTCAAGAATCAAATTGCGAATAAATATTTAGCAACAACTAATGACATCGAGTCACCGAGTATATTTACTAAATTAGCATAGAGTGGAGATTGCTCAATACCAATTCAATGATGCTTGGATCAGATTTTGCTTCCTGTCCAGTTATCAACTCTAGAAGAAACACTCCAAAACTATATACATCACTCTTTACAGAAAATCTTTGAGACTCCTTCACCCTGGTGCAAGTAAAGAGAGAGACAGATATGCATTATAGTTAACAAAATTAACATGCCAAGGGTATACAATATTGTTATTCCATTGGAATTGCCTATCCATCCATGTTCCAAAGGTGGTCAAGCCGGGGGATCGATATCTTCCCCCCCTCGAGGATTAGGTGTTTCTAGGGTTAGTAAGCTTGCTGATCTTCTGAGTCGGGACTTCTACTTGGGGATAGTTCTATTAGTCTTACGCAGCCAGTGTCCAGCGGTTTGTTTGTAAGTGTGTCGGGTCATGATTCTGAAGGCATGGACATTAAATTCGGGGATGGGAAAGTGGAAGAACCCCCCCTGATATTGTTACTTAATTAACAATGGAAAATGAACGTTGGCTTCAACTTCTCCGGTAGGAGAACGACTCAGATCCTAGGCCTTTGATAGCGTGCATGAAGAAGTAGGGAGGCGAGGCTTCGGTTACCCCTTATGTAAGGGCTAGTCCCCGATCAAATAAGGGGATAAATGAGTATTCTTGTAAATGAGTGGTATCCTAGGGTGTGGTGTCTAGTGCTGCCTTGTGTTTTTGCGGAGTTGCATGTTTGTGTTCGGTCCTTCTATTCTTTAATAAACTTTCCTTCTTCAATATCGGTTACCCCTTATGTAAGGGCTGGTTACCCCTTATGTAAGGGCTAGTCCCCGATCAAATAAGGGGATAAATAAGTATTCCTATAAATGAGTAGTATCCTATGGTGTGGTGTCTAGTGGTACCTTGTGTTCTTGCGGAGTTGCATGTTTGTGTCCAGTACGATCCTTTTATTCTTTAACAATCTTACCTTCTTTAATATATATATATATATATATATATATATATATAGAGAGAGAGAGAGAGAGAGAGAGAGAGAGAGAGAGAGTAATGAAACCTAGATAACTCCCGAGGAGGGGAGGCGGTAGCACTCCTACGAGTTCTTCTTTACCAGTCGAGGGAGGTGATGGTGAAGCGCAAGGAGAAGGAGATGACCAAGGTTGGACCTTGGTATCTCATTGGCATGGTCAACACACTTTTCGGCTGGGTAAGGAGCGGTGAGGAGCCCCTTCCTATCGCCTCTGACAACAGCCTTCGGCCATGAAGGGCACTCTGATAGTGACTTCTTAAGCTCGTAGCGGTGGCCTTAGTTGTCAGCCACTTATCGTCTCGGAGGCTATGTTGCGTTTGGAACAACGTCGTGTCAAGATAAGGACGGATGACAAACCCAAATATGCAGCCTCTAAGGGTACGTTACAACATGGACGGAAGCATGTTCCAGTGCTCGGGCAGAGGCAGATTGAATATGCTGCATATATAAGAAACTTTGCTCCTATCTTCTCCAAGTCAGGACCACGATCTTGGGCCTCCTTGTACTCATTGATGATGGTAGGCGTTCTGCAGATATCTCTGTTGCGGATATTGTCTGTTCCGTAGAGGAATGATATAGGACTATTGTCATATCGTAGTCCGAGGCCATCGTATCGCATAACGACAACATTTGTGAAAAGAGCATGAAAGCTGACGGAAAAAGCAAAAGCGTTCTCCCGAGAGAACGGATTCTTCTTTGTCTAATTCTCTCAGGAGATAGATCTGGAGCATGTCATTGCAGAGGGACCCTCGATGCTAGAAGGTCAATTGGTGGAGACCAAATGTTGGAAGCTAATTTTCTTGGAGGGGGACCTCTTGGCGGCGATTTCCATTTGGTTTAAGTTCCCTAAGTTACCTCTCGCATGGAGACCTCCATCCCAACACCTTCGAAGGCATCCTGTTGATCAATTGAGCTGCTGTCAACACTGCATATCTCCACAGACTCTATGGGACATTCATGTCTATCATCATACTTCTTGCCGCTTCTAGGAGGTGTTTGTTCTTCCTTTCCGCTACACCGTTCTGTGCTGGTGTATATGCACAGGTGGTCTGATGCCGTATCCTTAGGGCGGACAAGTATTCCGCAAGTGTCTTGTTGGTGTACTCCGTTCCATTGTCAGACCTCAGTACCTTCACCACTGCCTTATACTGAGTCTGGACATGTTTGTGAAAGTCCCAAAAATAGGAGGGGACCTCACTCTTATTTTTTTTTAATCAAATATAGCCAAGTAGTATGAGAAAAACAATCTATGAAGGTAACAAAATATTTGTAACCATTCATAGGAGTAGTACAAGTCCCCCAGACATCAGAGTGTACCACATCAAAAACAGACGAGCTCCTATGATCGTTACTCACATATGAACTCCTAGTAAGTTTGCCTAACTCACAAGCATCACGAACTAGTTTCTCTTTATTAACTTCTTCATAAATTGCAGGGTATAATTTGCTTAAAATACCAAATGAAGAGTGTCACAACCTCCTGGGTGGAGTCGCAATGTATCTTCCGCACTCATTTTCTTCACTCCTTCCATCCCTGCCTTTTCCGCCATAGATACTAATGTTGAATCCAGCCTTTCTCGATCCAGGTACCACAGTCCATCATGCCAAGTGCCAGTCCCAAGCCTTCGTCTCGTCTCCTTCTCCTGAAAGATCACCTTAGAAATATCAAAGCAGACAGTGCATTTTAATTAGAGGATTATAGAATTAATGGACAAAAGACTGACTAGAAAAGAAGGAGCATGCAAAACATTGAATAACTTTAATGAACCTGTACAATCGACAGTACCCTTACCGACCACTGGCTGGAAAGTACTATCAGCTGTTTGAATGTTGTCCGCCGATGCTAGGTGAGTGTAGGAAGAAAACTCACTAGCATTCCCTGTCACGTGTCGAGACACACCCGAATCGATAATCCAATCCGACGATCAGAGGGAAGACATAGATGCAAGGACGAGCGAGTCGTCGGTGCTTTCCGTCGACGGATGGACATACATGACAGCGTTGCCTCTGGCGAAGAATGAGGTGGACGCCTCCTCGGTCCTACTCCTCCTGTCTCCATCGCTCGACGCTCTCTGCCTCCTCCTGAGTACTTTCAACATGTCCTGTAGTGCCTGATCCTCCTCAGTATAGGCACCGTCAGCTGTCTCCTAGCCTTCTGCTACCAATAGGTTCGTCCGACAACCTCCTCGACCGTCCCGTCGACCCCTACAACCACGGTCACATCCTCCAAACTGTCCACGTCTACCGCCTGAATCTTTGGGTGGTTTGGTGCAAGCATACCTCAGATGACCCACCTCCCCGCAGTTGTAGCACTGCCGGGGCTCTCCCTTAGGTCCTGACGGTGCTCTTCGTCCCGTCGAGCCCTCGTTCGCTCTGTCTTCTCTGCGAGGGTTCTCCTTCCCCGTCGTGGCCAACTCAGGTAGGTAGTCGGTCCATCAAGCTTCAGATCGATGGAGGGAAGCTCCAACTTCGACGATGTTCGTATCGTGCTCTCACCAGCCGACATCTTCATCAACTTCATCAACGTCGCAACCACTGCAGGATCCATCTTCTTGATGATCTCCTTCATCGATGCTTCTCCTCTCCGATCACGTCACGTCCGCTCCACGACTCACACTCGTCCTCGTCGTCCGCTCCTAGATCCGAATATGTCTATTTGCATCAGATCTAGGCATCGGTGTCCTCTTTCAAAATGATCCGAACAACGACAATAACGATGCTGTTACATGCGGTAGGAGGGGATGGCGCGCACGTGGGAGGGGCCGCCAGCGCGCGTACCACAGCGAGTAGCAGCCGCAGCAGGCACGGGTGGGGGGGCTGCTGTGCGCGGGTTAGGGTTTGGTGGCAGAGAGAGAGAGAGAGTAGAGGGGGAAGGTTAGGGTTTGGTGGCGGCTAGGGTTAGGGTTTGTGGAAGGTGGCTCTAATACAATGTTGAAATAGTTGTTATATTTTATTGATAATCTCTTGGCTATTTATAGCCTTACAACCTCCTCATTACATTAAGTCTCTATAGGAATATTCTATAGCATATTCCAACATACCAAATATACTAATAGGATATTCCAACACATATTCCAACATACCAAGAATACTAAAGGATATTCCAACAGGCATCCTCCATAATATTGATTTTGATGTAAAAGCTATGAAAACCTGATGAGTGGGAGACCACTCTGATTGTATGATTATATATATATATATATATATATATATATATATATATATATATATAGCAAGCTTCTTGTACGGGATTTACTTTACGATGAACTTACGAAAGCACTAAACATACACGTTTCTCTTCCAAAATTTTCTTCTTTAAAAAATTTATCTTTCTTTTTTTTAAAAACAAATCTATCTCTATCTTAAAAAAATAAGTCATATCCATCGATTTACTATCTAAAATAGAGATTCATTTTTTTTAATTAGAGGTAGACAATTTTTTTTTTAAATAGATAGATTTGCTTAAAAACAAATCTAAAAAATAATCTATCTTTCAAAACAAATCTATTTTAAAAATATTAATATTAATTTTAATGTTAATATTAAATATTAATATTAATGTTAATTTTAGTGTCAATGTTAATTTAAATTTTATTGTTAATTTTAGTGTCAATTTTAATTTTTTTTAGTTTTAACATTAATATTAAAAATTAAAAACTAACATTAAATTAAAATTAAAATTAACACTAAAGTTAGAATTAGCATTAAAATTAACATAAATATTAATATTAAAAAAATGAACATTAACATTACATTAATATATTAATATTAATATTAGTATTAACATTAATATTAATATACCGAACTCGAGGGGCTCTTGTGGTTACCGAGGAGAGGTATAAGATCATGGTTGGGTGGAGGAAGATCAGTGGATCGTGCCACGGGGGCGTATTATTCCTTCCATTTATTTGGTAGAAGTTGGGGGCAGTGGGCCCAACAAGCATGCACTGCAGCGTGCACAAAGTCCCGTGTGTATCGTCGGACATCTAAAAAAATATTAATATTATTATTAAAAATTAAATTAACATTACTATAAATTAACATTAAAATTGAGATTAACATTAAAATTAATATTAACATTAACATTAAAATTAACATTAATATTAATACTAAAATTAACATTAACATTAACTTTAACATAAAATTAACATTAAAATTTAAAACTAATACTTTTAAATAGAGATTTGTTTTTAAAGATAGATTGTTTTATATATTTGTTTTTGAAAGATAGATTATATGCTAGATTAGTTTTACGGAAGGATTTAAATTTAAATATTGATTTGTATTTAAATATATTTGTTTTGAAAGATACATTATTTGTTATATTTGTTTTTAGAAAATATTTAGATTTTTTTTAAGAGAGGCATATGTTTTGACCAAAAGAGTTTAGAGACACAATATTTTTCTCTTCTCTTCGTAAAGAATTTGGTTTTTTTAAATTATCCCGTAACTATATCCCATAGGTTATTCCGGTATAGGAAGGGGGCTATGTGTGTGCGAGTGTGTGTGTGTGTGTATATATAGAGAGAGAGAGAAAGAGAGAGAGAGAAGACCTTCTAGCTTAAGTGGCTAGGAGGTGGAGACATAAGACCCAGGCTCTAGGCACTCGAGTAGAGATTCGATTGCCCCTGGGAGCGTATTTAAGGGAGAATTAAACCGGGATTATCGTGCCAGGCCTAAAGGACAATGGTGAGAGCCAAGACCGGAGGATTCAGTGTGATGAGGTGCAACCTGGTTGTGGTGCATCTGGTGTGCGATGCGGTGTGAGATGCAGTGTTGCGATGCAATGTGTGCAGCTGAGATTGAGGTTGTAATAAAGTATGTCTCGTGCTCAGGGTTAGCAAATGTAATTTATCAATTCCAAAAGAAATTATACAGAGATATAGATATAATCAGCAAGCCTATTAGCAATGATAATAACATAATGTTTAGTATGGCCATATTTGTTAAACTAGTACGCTGAGAGTCAAGGATGAGAGAAAGTACTCTGGATCAAGGAAAAGGTCATCAGCTAATATATGGGAAGATGAAGAAGAACCATCAATTCTATCCAGAAAGCTCCGGAGACCGGCATCTCCAACTTTTGGTATAAAGTTTTCATCTACATGACAGTTTACTGTTTTGAAGTTTCTGTGCACCAATGGAGGATTCTGAGAATGCAGGTGACTCAGACCTGACCAACAAAGAGGAAAAACATCAGATGCTTGAGAAGCAATGCTTCATGCCCTCCTACTCTGTAAAGAGAATATGACAGAATCCAAGTCTAAGTGAATACTAAATAAGACTCTTACGAGGGAAGTGTGTTCATTAGGAGAATACTAGTCCATACTAACCACTATATACTTAGTTAATTGGCTATTTACCTTTAGCTGTTCCATAGGCTATTGAAAGCCTGTGCTTAAATTCTAGCTTTACCTTTGAAGCTTGACTTGCACCTAAAGAAGAAAAACTATTGATTTGTCAATCATATGCCCATATATACAGAAGAAACTGTGAAGTGCTAAACAAAAAGAGAATTCACCATATAAGTGAGTTGAAATACTGCCATTGGGTATGTACTCATAGATAAGCATCTGTAGATCATTTTCTTGGCAATAACCAAATAGGGTTACAAGATTCCGATGCCGAATAGATGATAAATAGCGCACCTACGAGAAATTTTAGTTAGATTAGATACAAGATAATATCAAACCAACAAAAAATAACATAACCGTCAAGCCAATTCTTAGGGGTGGTTACTTAAATCCTTTATCGTCTATGTATATCTTTTAAGTTTCATCTCTTCACTCGTGTAAGAAGCATATTATGTCATACCTATAACCTCGTACTTAATAATCAACTCTCATCCAATGTACCAAACTAGAATATGTTAAATAACAAGAAATAGGCTGCCCGAAGTGTATGGCAATGTAATGATGAGTTTTACTAACAGTTGATAAACTTTTTGTCTATACATGAAAGGGCAAAAACAAAGTATCTTCTTAAAACCAAGCTATCGAAAGGAATATAATTGGGATTCCGTTAAATTACATTGAAGATATGACAATAAGGAAATTGTTAAGTAGTGGAGATACTAAAAATGGTGAATTTCCTAAAAGAGTATTTTTACTTGTGTATACCACATTATCACTTATGCGACAGTCGGAACATGACCTAATAGTTCCTTCCTAATCTGATTGGATCCTGTAATCCGGTCAATGATTGAGGAATAGAACAAGTCCAGCATCGGATTTGTTTAAAACAACCATGGTTGTATGTTGCTAGTGGTGGAGACAACCAACATATGGGTTTGATTGAAGGTAACCAGATTTGACCTGTCTTAGAGGGTGTTTAGGATATCTTGAATCCTAATTAAATCGTTTTGTCCTCAAGTCGGTCTAGTTACACCAAATGGTAAGGGCCCTTCCTCAGTTCTGCTCATCCTTCGACCAGGGTTTTTTTTGGTGAAGTTTGTATTTTGTGTATCCGAAATTAGTTTAGGGTTATTTTTGGTATTTGTCTATTACTTCTCCTAATTAGATTAAGGTTTCTGGGGGCTTATATATAGCTTCCATCTGATCATCTTATATACTAGATCATTTGAAAATCGTGAAGAAGAAAAAGATCTGTTGATGACTGTGGTTTTTTTTTTTCCCGATATGGGTTTCCATGAAACATTTGTGTCTCATCTGCATTCTGCTTCTTGATGTATTCCATTTATCTTGATTATCTATAACAGAGGGGATCTTGGAAGTGTCTAGAGGATTGGAGATGGTTAGAGCATGGAAAAGGTGACAAATGCTAGATGGAATTTTTGGTTAGATTTACGACGTCTTGGAGAAAAGTTTACCAAATAAAGGACAGGTGCGTTAGAAGTCTGTACAACTGTAACGAAACTCTAAAGTGTTGGTGATGGTGAGGGTCATATATTTATATTGCTCAGCATGCCCCAGCAGGTGAATGCCCAATTTTATGGGTTGAGTGCTGAGTTCACGCAACGGTATATTTCTTTTTCTAAAATTTGCTTAAACATGCATAAGAGAGATTGAACATGGGTTGCTCTAATGCCATGTTAAGTCCATGTCACTGCTGCACCAATACGGCATCAAAGCTCCACTTGCGACCAAAGCTCCTCCAAAGAAAAGTGTTGACCAGTGCCTCAACTCCCAGCACCTAGCAGCCCCCTGTTGTCACTCCAAAGCCCAAGCTCCTGTGGCACCCTCGGAACACCCCAGGGGGGGTGTTTCCCCAAATCCCACTCTCCTGCGGTAGTCTCAGGCTACCTGGAGGGTTTGTTTCTTGAAACTGCAGAAAATAATAGTTGGTGTAATTTTATTGATGGACTACTTCACTACTTATAGGGAGTCTAGCTCCTCTACATACTACAAATTCCGATGTGGGACTAAAAGTCCCTTATTGATTCTCAACACTCCCCCTCAAGATGGACGATAGATATTGATCATCCCCATCTTGTTACATAGCTTCGACAGACTTAATAAACTAAGACCCTTAGTCAGACAGTCTGCCACTTGTTCTTCTGAGCGGACATGACCAATCTTCAGTATCCCTTGCTCCAGCTTCTCCTTGATAAAGAATCGATCGATTTCGATGTGCTTCGTTCTGTCGTGCTGAACCGGATTATTCGCTATACTTATTGCGGCTTGACTATCGCTCAGAAGATGCAACGGTGTCCCCTTATCCAACTTCAACTCTGTCAGCAGTGCTTTCACCCATAGTAGTTCTGACACCCCTAGAGCCATTGCTCTGTATTCTGCTTCAGCTGTCGACCGTGCTACCACTGACTGTTTCTTGCTTCTCCATGAAACCAGGTTTCCTCCTACAAAAACACAGTACCCCGTGGTAGACCTTCTATCGTCTATGCAGCTTGCCCAGTCTGCATCACAGTATCCCTCAATATCTGTGCATCCATTCTTCTTGAACCACAGTCCTTTTTCCGGCGTCCCTTTCAGATATCTTAGGATCTGAAATACTGCATCCATATGACCCGTTCTTGGATCATGCATATAGCGGCTTACAACGCTTACTGCAAATGAGATATCAGGGCGAGTATGCCCTAGATAAATCAGTCTGCCTACTAGCCTTTGATACCTTTCGCGATCAACAGGCTCTCCTGTTTCTGCTCCCATCTTGCACTTCTGGTCAATTGGAGTGACTGCTGCTCGGCATCCCAGCATCCCTGTCTCCTTCAGCAGATCTAGTACATATTTCCTTTGTGAGAGAACAATTCCTTGTTCACCATCACCACCTCGATACCTAAAAAGTATCTCATCTGTCCTAAGTCCTTCACCTCAAACTCCTTAGCGAGTTTCGACTTCAGCTTAGTGATCTCATCAGCATCATCACCTGTGATCACTATATCATCCACATATACAGCAAGTATAGTTATGTGGCCTCTTGCATGCTGGAGGAAGACCGTGTGATCTGCATTTGTCTGATGGTACCCCATGCCAGTGACAGCCTTTCTGAATCTGTCAAACCAGGCTCGAGGAGATTGCTTCAGCCCGTACAGCGACTTCTTCAGTTTGCACACTTTTTCATGTGACGTTCCTTCACCTGAATCTGACACAGAGTAGCACCCCGGAGGAGTCTCCATGTATACTTCTTCTTGTAGGTCTCCATGAAGAAATGCGTTCTTTACGTCTAACTGGTGTAGTTTCCACCCATAGTTTGCTGCAATGGAGACCAACGTTCTTACGGTACTCATCTTCGCTACTGGGGCAAAAGTCTCATCATAGTCGATACCATATGTCTGGGTATAGCCTTTTGCAACCAGTCTCGTCTTGTATCGTTCAACTTTTCCTTCTGGTGTCTCCTTCACTGTGTAAACCCATTTGCATCCCACAGCTTTCTTCCCTTCAGGTAATGGCACCAGCTCCCATGTCTTATTTTTCTCTAGTGCCCCAAGTTCTTCCATCTTTGCAGCTTTCCATCTTGGGTCCTTCTTTGCTTCCTGCCAATTCTTAGGTAAAGAAGTGGAGTCTAACGAAGTGAGGAAGGCTTGATAAGTCGGAGAGATATTAGAATAAGACAAGTAGTTGGCGATATCATGTTCATAATCTTGATAACGAATAGGAGCCTTTCCCGCATTAATGCGAGAAGACCTCCTTAAGGGAGCAATGGGAGGTGGGAAAAGCATACCATCCGAGTCGGAGAGACCCGCTTCCGAATCCGAGTGATCCGGTACGGGAGTAACATCTTCAGGAGTTGGGACAGGAGTAGACGAGGGACTTGGCACATTTGGCACAGGGCACGACACAGTACTGGACCTCTGCTGTCGTCTTCTGTACACTTGGAGCTCTTTTTTCCTTGTCTGCTTCTCCCCCTGCGTAATATATGTATCGTCTTCTTCATCCTCCGTATCGGTATTACTGATGCTTTCTTCTCTTTCCTTCCAATTTGCAACAACAGGACAAGGTACCGATCCGACGACCACGCTTGGAAGTATTATCTCCCCCTCACGGCTAACATCCGCTGTGTTAGGTGTGTTTCCAAACGCGGAGCCCTCATCTGAACCATAATATGGTTCCACCTCTCTGAATGTAACGTCCATGCTTACAAACAGCTTCCGTTCCACCGGGCTCCAGCATACATACCCCTTCTGTGTCCCGGTGTACCCAACAAAGACACACTTAACTGCTCTAGGATCCAGCTTACCAACTCCAGGTCTGTTATCATGGACAAAGCATACACACCCAAATACTTTCGAAGGAATGGTGTATGCAGTTGTCCCCGTGAGCATTTCCAACGGCGTCTTCCAGTCCAGCAATTGAGAGGGCAGCCTGTTGATGAGATAAGAGGCTGTCAAGACAGCCTGCCCCCACAAGTATTTAGGCACATTCATAGCTAGCATCATCGTCATAGCTACTTCCAGCAGGTGCCTGTTCTTTCGTTCTGCAACACCATTTTGAGCCGGTGTATATGCACAAGAGGTTTGATGCAGTATGCCATGAGAGGATAAATATGCAGCAAACCTCGTATGGGTATATTCCGTCCCATTATCCGACCGAAAACATTTAACACGAGCATTATATTGTGTCTTTACGCGTTGATGGAAGCTCTGAAATGCTTCAAAAACGTCACTTTTATTCTTCAGTAGGTAGACTCACGTTACGCGGGTAGAGCAGTCAATAAAAGTGACAAACCATCTATAACCGTTAACACCGGTTGTAGGACAAGGACCCCACACATCTGAATGAATCATATCAAAAGCAGCAGTACATCGATGCCCAGAACTCACATAGGAGCTTCTGGTATGTTTTTCCAACTCACAAGCATCACAAACTAACAACTCTTTATTCGCTTTTTGATATAAGGATGGAAACATGCGACTAATAACAGAAAAGGAAGAATGTCCTACACGCTGATGGTGTAGGAGTAGCCCGGCTTCGACACTTCGACTTCGGACTTCTGGTTGTGTGTCTGCAACCAATGATGCCAGTGCTCTGTCCAGACCGTTCCTGTCCAAGTACCATAGACCCTTATGCCATGTGCCAGTGCCCAGTCGTCTCCCCGTTCCCTTCTCCTGAAAGATTACCTTAGGAATATCAAAGGAAACAGTACAGTTTAGATCAAGGATAATGGCGCTAATGGATATAAGATTGACAGGAAAGGAAGGAGCATGTAAGACATTAGATAGAGTGATGGAAGGAGTGCAATCAATAGTGCCTTTACCCATAACAGGCCTGGAGGTACCATCAGCAGTCTGAATGCTTTCTGGTGGCGTTAGGTTAGAGTATTCCCGGAACTCACCTCGGGACCCCGTGACATGGCGGGATGCCCCAGAGTCCATAATCCAGACTGGCTGAGAGACAGATGCAAGAGCACGCGGAGGTATACCGTCACTGGTTTGGGAAAAGTAAGTGCAGCAATCTCCTGAGGTGGGCGGCACCTCAGAATTGACTTGTCGGTCACCAGAACCAATCTTTGAGTCCCGCAGTTTCTCAAGAACTTCTCTCTCAAATGGAGTTATGTCCGCCAGCTGATTGTCCCGGCCTTCATCCGCCAGATTCGCCGTGTTGCCTCCAGAGTAAGTGCCCCTTCCACCAGTGTAGCTGCCTCGACCACCTCGTCGTCCACCCCGACCATGGCCCCGACCACGCGAGGAACTCCGTGCTGGTTTTGGGCAAAAGCGGATGTAATGTCCTGTGTCACCACAGTTGTGGCAAACGCCTCCCGCAGAAGGAGGCTGGTTGAAAGCAGCAAGAGCAGATGTGGCAACTCCGACTTGCTCCCCCTGGGAGATGCCCCTGGTGGGCATCAGCTTCAACCGTGCTTCTTCTTGTGCCAAGGCAGCTATGGCATCCTCTAAGGTCGGCAACTTCGGTTGCGCAAGAAGTACATTCCTCCGTTGCTCAAATGCAGGGTTGAGCCCCTTCAAAAACTTCATCATCCGTTGCCGCGAGATATAATCCAGAAATTTCTGGAAATATTTTGCGAAGGCCGGTTCAACCTGAGCATCCTCCATTCCAAGAGGATCATAATGGTCAAGATCAGACCAGTACTTCTTCAACAAGGCGGCGTACTCAGATATGGTACGATCGTCTTGGACTACCCGATCGAGTTCATCCTGCAGTTGGAAGACTCGCATTGGGTTACCTGAACCGGAGTACATATCTTTCAATGTTCTCCAGATATCAGCAGCTCCCTCCATTGCTTCAACATTACCCGACACTTGATCGGTTAAAGAGGCTGTCAACCAACCAGCCACGACATTGTTGACAATCTCCCATACAGCAAACTCCTTCGAGGAGTGATCGACCGGGGCCTTGGTGTGGCCATCTACATAACCAACCAAGCCACGTCCCTTCAGCGTCCGTATCGCCTGTCGCGACCATTTTAAGTAGTTGGTCGTGCCTTCCAGCTTCGTCTCCAGTTTGTCCAACTTCTCCATTTTATACGGTGACGGATCCACATCAGTATGGGTCACGCGTGAGGTTGCCTCCGGTAATCTCTTGGTCAGGAGATCCTCGACCAGGGCCTTCATCTCTTCTGTTGTCAACTTCCCATAGATGGAATCCATGGTTTCTGCAACTGTAATCAGTGAGGTTTTGTTGTTTCCTGAGTCGTCGTCGTTTGCTTCGTCTTCGTCTTAGTCAGCAATCTGCTGTGAATCCTGATCTCAGGTAGCGTCTTCGTCAACTGTATATTCTGACAGTTGAGATAGAGATCAGGGGAAAAAACAACAAACTAGCTTCCTCACTGATATGTTGGAGTGTATGCGACCAACTAGAACCGCGTCATTATGACGTGTTCGGACAGCCCAAACTTAGTTGTGCCTCCTTGCATGGCGAAGTATGCAGCACGCCGCAACAGAAATCCTAGAAGGATTCTGAGTGTACGAAAATCTAAAGAGATTTCGTAACAGAAGCAAGACGAAAAACTAAAGAGATTTCGTATGCGTAGCAGTAGGTCTTCTAAAGAGAAGATACTGAGTCTCGAAGGCAACAACAGTAGAGCTTCTAAAAAGAAGGTACTGATTCTCGAAGGCAACTGCAGTAGATCTTCTAAAAAGAAGGTACTGATTTTTTTCTTTTTTTTTTCTTTTTTTTTTTGGCGGCTAGGGTTAGGGTTAGGGTTTTGATGGGACTGCTAGGGCTAGGGTTAGGGTTTCCATGTCGAGAGTGGGAGAGGGAGGTAGGGGGGGTACTGCTCCGGGAGGGGGGGGTCGGGCGAGGGGGGGTTGGGGGGGGGGCTGCTGCTCCGGGGGGGGGGGGGGGGGGTCGGGAGGGGGGGTTGGGGGGGGGGGGGTTGCTGCTCCGGGGGGGGGGGGGGGGGAGAGAGAGAGTTATAAATTATTATTTTTTTTTGTGGAGAGAGAGAGAGAGAGTTATGGCTTTGATACCATGTAGAAAATAATAGTTGGTGTAATTTTATTGATGGACTACTTCACTACTTATAGGGAGTCTAGCTCCTCTACATACTACAAATTCCGATGTGGGACTAAAAGTCCCTTATTGATTCTCAACAGAAATCCCACGCTCCTGTAGCATCCTCGGGCCATCCTGAGGGGACTGTTTTAAAAGAGCATCCCTACTTCTCTCTTGTCCGTGACTCCCATATCCAGCTTCGTCTTATGATGTCCTCATTGGCGTCCCTGATGCCGGCATACATTTACAACCACATATAACGGTATTTCCTTTTTTACCTTTTAGCAAACTCTCATCGGTATAACCATTGTGAGTTTATGAGGGTGTTAAGACTAGTGCTAGAAAATTTCCATCCTTATGTTTTTTAGTCTTTACTTTGGTTAGAGTAGCTAGCCTCCTATGTGTCTCTCTCTATATACTTTGGCTAGAGCCTAGTGAAAGTAATCTCAACATTTCCTTAATGCTTGTCTCCAACAAGGTGAGTCTTTGACACAAAAGAATGGCCAACTGATCATATACCTACAGGAAATGTTGTTAGATGTAGCTGGCTTCTCCCAGGGAAAATTTTGCAAAACTGAAACCACATGAAGTAGAACTGTTGAGAATCAACAAGGGACTTTTAGTCCCACATCGGAATTTGTAGTATGTAGAGGAGCTAGACTCCCTATAAGTAGTGAAGTAGTCCATCAATAAAAATTATCCCAACTATTATTTTCTACATGGTATCAGAGCCATAACTCTCTCTCTCTCTCCACACAAAAAAAAAAAAAAAAAAAAATTTTAGCCCCCTCCCGGAGCAGCCCCCCCCCCCCCCCCCCGACCCCCCCCCTTCCCCCCCCCCCTCCCGGAGCAACCCCCCCTTCCCCCCCCCGACCCCCCTTTCCCTCCCCCCCGCTGACCCGCGCCCCCCTCCCCCCCGCTGACCCGCCGCCCCCTCCCCCCCCCGCTGACCCGCCGGCCCCCTTCCCCTCCTCCAGCGCCGCCCCCCCGCCCCCCCCCAACCCGCCCCTTTACTGCTGCTACAGCACCCTTTCTAGGGTTTTCTTTTTGCTGTTTCCAATAAAAAAAAAAAACAGATTTATTCTCTTTAGAAGATCTCTGTAGTTGCCTCGAGAATCAGAGTTCCTTCTCTTTAGAAGATCTCTGTAGTTGCCTTCGAAAATTAGTACCTTCTTTTTAGAAGCTCTGCTACGAATACGAAATCTCTTTAGATCTTCGTATCTCAGAAACGTTGTCTTTACAATCGTTTCTGCCCGGCTGGCATACCTCTGGTTTGTCTCATGCAAGGAGGCACAACTACGTTGGTTATCCTTGAGCCGTCCGAACGCGTTATCATGACGCGGTTCTAGTTGGTCGTATAAACTACGACATATCAGTGAGGGATCTCGTTTTGTTGTTTCCCCCCGGTAGCTGACTAAGACGAAGACGACTCCAAAGAAGACGACTCCGGAAACAACAACACCTCACTGATTGCAGTTGCAGAAGTCATGGATTCCATCTATGAGAAGTTGACAGCAGAAGAAATGAAGGCCCTGGTCGAGGATCTCCTGACCAAGAGATTACCGGAGGCGACCCCACGCGTGACCCATACTGATGTGGATCCGTCACCGTACAAAATGGGGAAGTTGAACAAGCTGGAGACGAAGTTGGAAGGCACGACCAACTACTTGAAATGGTCGCGGCAGGCGATGCGGACGCTGAAGGGACGTGGCTTGGTTGGTTATGTTGATGGCCACACTACGGCCCCTGTCGATCACTCCTCGAAGGAGTTTGCTGTATGGGACATTGTCAACAATGTCGTGGCTGGTTGGTTGACAGCCTCTTTGACCGACCAAGTGTCGGATAACGTTGAAGCAATGGAGGGAGCTGCTGATATCTGGAGAACGTTGAAGGACATGTACTCCGGTTCGGGTAACCCCATGCGAGTCTTCCAACTGCAGGATGAGCTCGATAGGGTAATCCAAGACGATCGTACCATCTCTGAGTATGCTGCCTTGTTGAAGAAGTACTGGTCTGATCTTGACCATTATGATCCTCTTGGCATGGAGGATGCTCAGGTTGAACCGACTTTTGCCAAATATTTCCAGAAATTTCTGGATTATATTTCGCGGCAACGGATGATGAAGTTTTTGAAGGGGCTCAACCCAGCGTTTGAGCAACGGCGGAATGTCCTTCTCACACAACCGACGCTGCCGACATTAGAGGACGCCATAGCTGCCATGGCACAAGAAGAAGCACGGTTGAAGCTGATGCCTACCAAGGGTATCTCCCAGGGGGAGCAGGCCGGAGTTGACACATCTGCTCTTGCTACTTTCACACAGCCTCCTTCTACGGGAGGCGTTTGCCACAACTGTGGTGACACAGGACATTACATCCGCTTTTGCCCAAAACCGACACGGACTCCCTCGAATGGTCGGGGTCGTGGTCGCGGTGGACGACGAGGTGGTCGAGGCAGCTACGGTGGTGGAAGGGGCACTTACTCTGGAGACAATAAGGCGCATCTGGCGGATGAAGGTGGGGACAATCAGCTGGCGGACATCACTCCATTTGAGAGGGAAGTTCTCGAGAAGATGCGCGGCTCAAAGCTTGGTTCTGGTGAAAGACAAGTCATTCCTGGGGCGCCGTCCGCTACAGGAGATTACTGCACTTACTTCTCCCAAACCAGTGCCGGTATACCTCCGCGTGCTCTTGCATCTGTCTCTCAGCCAGCTTGAATTATGGACTCTGGGGCATCTTGCCATGTCACGGGATTCCGAGGAGAGTTTCGGGAATACTCTCCTCTAACGCCGCCAGAAAGCATTCAGACTGCTGATGGTACCTACAGGCCGGTTACGGGTAAAGGCACTGTTGATTGCACTCCTTCCATCACTCTATCTAATGTCTTACATGCTCCTTCCTTTCCTGTCAATCTTATTTCCATTAGCGCCATTATCCTAGATCTAAACTGTATTGTTTCCTTTGATATTCCTAAGGTAACTTTTCAGGAGAAGGGAACGGGGAGACGACTAGGCACTGGCACATGGCATAAGGGTCTATGGTACTTGGACAGGAACGGTCTGGATAGAGCACTGGCATCTTTGGTTGCAGACGCCCAACCGGAAGTCCGAAGTCGAAGTGTCGAAGCCGAGCTGCTCCTCCAACATCAGCGTGTAGGACATTCTTCTTTTCCCGTTATTGGTCGACTGTATCCGTCATTATATCAAAAAGCAAATAAAGAGTTGTTAGTTTGTGATTCTTGTGAGTTGGGAAAACATACCAGAAGCTCCTATGTGCATTCTGGGCATCGATGTTCAGCTGCTTTTGATATGATTCATTCCGATGTGTGGGGCCCTTGTCCTACAAACGGTGTTAACGGTTATAGATGGTTTGTTACTTTTATTGACTGCTCTACCCGCGTAACGTGGGTCTACCTGCTGAAGAATAAAAGTGATGTTTTCGAGGCATTTCAAAGCTTCCATCAACGGGTGCAGACACAGTATAATGCTCGTGTTAAGTGTTTCCGGTCGGATAATGGGACGGAATATACCCATAAGAGGTTTGCTGCGTATTTATCCCCTCATGGTATACTGCATCAAACCTCTTGTGCTTATACACCGGCTCAAAATGGTGTTGTCGAGCGAAAGAATAGGCACCTGCTGGAGGTGACTCGGACAATGATGCTGGCTATGAATGTCCCTAAATTTTTGTGGGGGCAGGCTGTCTTGACAGCCTCTTATCTCATCAACAGGATGCCCTCTCAATTACTGGACTGGAAGACGCCTTTGGAAATGCTCACGGGGACAACTGCGTACACCGTTCCTCCGAAAGTATTTGGTTGTGTATGCTTCGTCCACGATAACAGGCCTGGTGTTGGTAAGCTGGATCCTCGAGCACTTAAGTGTATCTTTGTTGGGTACACCGGGACACAGAAGGGTTACGTATGCTGGAGCACGGTTGAACGGAAGCTGTTTGTAAGCATGGACGTTACATTCGGAGAGCTGGAACCTTATTATGGTTCGGACGAAGGTTCTGCGTTTGGGAACACGCCTCACACAGCGGGTGTTAGACGTGAGGGGGAGGTAGTACGCCCAAACGTCGTTGTCGGATCGGTACCTTGTCCTGTCGTGACAGACTGGCAGAAAGGGGGAGACAACATTACTGATACTGATACGGAGGATGAAGAAGACAATACGTACATTACGCAGGGGGAGAAGCAGACAAGAGAAAAGGAGCTCCAAGTTTACAGAAGAAGACAGCAGAGGTCCAGTACTGTGCCGTACCCTGTGCCTATAGTGCCAAGTCCCTCGTCTACTCCTGCCCCGACTCCTGAAGATGTTACTCCCGCACCGGATCGCTCGGATTCGGAAGCGGATCTCTCCGATTCAGATGGTATGCTTTCTCCACCACTCATTGCTCCCTTAAGGAGGTCTTCTCGCATTAATGCGGGAAAGGCTCCTATTCGTTATAAAGATTATGAACATGATATCGCCAACTACCTATCTTATTCTAATATTTCTCCGACTTATCAAACATTCCTCACTTCGTTAGACTCCACTTCTTTACCTAAGAATTGGCAGGAAGCAAAGAAGGACCCAAGATGGAAAGCCGCAATGATGGAAGAACTTGGGGCACTAGAGAAAAATAAGACATGGGAGCTGGTGCCATTACCTGAAGGGAAGAAAGCTGTGGGATGCAAATGGGTTTACACAGTGAAGGAGACACCAGAAGGAAAAGTTGAACGATACAAGGCGAGACTGGTTGCAAAAGGCTATACCCAGACATATGGTATCGATTATGATGAGACTTTTGCCCCAGTAGCGAAGATGAGTACCGTAAGAACACTGGTCTCCATTGCAGCAAACTATGGGTGGAAGCTACACCAGTTAGACGTAAAGAACGCATTTCTTCATGGAGACCTACAAGAAGAAGTTTACATGGAGACTCCTCCGGGGTGCTACTCTGTGTCAGATTCAGGTGAAGGAACGTCACATGGAAAAGTGTACAAACTGAAGAAGTCGCTGTACGGGCTGAAGCAATCTCCTCGAGCCTGGTTTGACAGATTCAGAAAGGCTGTCACTGGCATGGGGTACCATCAGACAAATGCAGATCACACGGTCTTCCTCCAGCATGCAAGAGGCCACATAACTATACTTGCTGTATATGTGGATGATATAGTAATCACAGGTGATGATGCTGATGAGATTACTGAGCTGAAGACGAAACTCGCCAAAGAGTTTGAGGTGAAGGACCTGGGAGAGATGAGATACTTTTTGGGTATCGAGGTGTGTAATGGTGAACAAGGAATTGTTCTCTCACAAAGAAAATATGCACTAGATCTGCTGAAGGAGACATGAATGCTGGGATGCCGAGCAGCAGTCACTCCAATTGACCAGAAGTGCAAGATGGGAGCAGAAGCAGGAGAGCCTGTTGATCGCGAAAGGTATCAAAGGCTAGTAGGCAGACTGATTTATCTAGGGCATACTCGCCCTGATATCTCATTTGCAGTAAGTGTTGTAAGCCGCTATATGCATGATCCAAGAACGGGTCATATGGATGCAGTATTTCAGATCCTAAGATATCTGAAAGGAACGCCGGGAAAAGGACTGTGGTTCAAGAAGAATGGATGCACAGATGTTGAGGGATACTGCGATGCAGACTGGGCAAGCTGCATAGACGACAGAAGGTCTACCACAGGGTACTGTGTTTTTGTAGGAGGAAACCTGGTTTCATGGAGAAGCAAGAAACAGTCAGTGGTAGCACGGTCGACAGCTGAAGCAGAATACAGAGCAATGGCTCTAGGAGTATCAGAATTGCTATGGGTAAAGGCACTGCTGACAGAGTTGAAGCTAGACAAGGGGACACCATTGCACCTTCGGAGCGATAGTCAAGCTGCGATAAGTATAGCGAACAATTCGGTTCAGCACGACAGAACGAAGCACATCGAGATCGATCGATTCTTCATCAAGGAAAAGCTGGAACAAGGGATACTGAAGATTGACTATGTTCGCTCAGAAGAACAAGTGGCAGACTGTCTGACTAAGGGTCTTAGTTCATTGAGTCTGTCAAAGCTATGTAACAAGATGGGGATGATTAATATCTATCGCCCATCTTGAGGGGGAGTGTTGAGAATCAACAAGGGACTTTTAGTCCCACATCGGAATTTGTAGTATGTAGAGGAGCTAGACTCCCTATAAGTAGTGAAGTAGTCCATCAATAAAAATCATCCCAACTATTATTTTCTACAAGAACACATGGTGGCTACTCTCAATCGGTCAAGTCAAGACTTTGGACCAAATGTTCCGACAGTGTCGGTTTCGGGGAAGTTGTAATAAGCCTAGAAATTGAGTTTCCTTGCAAGGGTAGCAGTTGCCACCTAACTCACAACAAAGCAGAGAGCATCAGGAAATGAGTGGTCAATATTAGTGGAGATCAAATCATCTTCTAGAGATGACCAGGCAAGATACGGAACTATATCAACTGTTTCTTGAAGGGATCCCATAGTAGACAATGGAGGCTTTAGCTCGTGCTGACGAGGAAAGGGAGGATCAAGTAGCCAGTCTCAAAATCCCAATAAGGAGGAAGTGGAGAGTGGAGTAGCTAATCTCAGGCTTGTGACAAGGTTGATGTTGTTAGAGTCACTAAAAACTACTGTTTCTTATTAACTTATTATCAATTAGAATTGCAACAATGTATTAGCTGTCTCACTATCTCCTTTTTACACATCACGGTAGTTCATCCTTCATTTTCTTCAGGAAAGATAATAATACCCACCATCAAACCTAAACCCAATCATATGGATCGGTAACATGCATCTCATCCATACGTCATACCAATTTAAAGGCAACTAGACTAGCAAAGTCGAATCCAATCCTAAAGATGTCAGGTTTTATTGAATATCTCGACAATAAAGGAGAAAAAAAGAAGATAGGTTAGATGTTAAAATTTGAGAGAAGCATGCAACCAGTTTCGATCCAAGACTAGTATGAATTCAAAATTACTGTTGTCATAGCTTATGTTACTTCTCTAAGACTACTAGAAATATGTGGGTGACTTGTGCATATGACTATTTCTAACAAATTATGGCAAAAAAGCTACCTCCTCAACAAAATCCCTACTGGGGGCACCTAGCCTTCTTTAATGGCCACAACCATTCCATCTTGAAGCAAACCCTTGTAAACTTCTCCAAATGACCCATATCCTATTAGATTAATATCACTGAAACTTTTGGTAGCCAAATTCAGTTCTTCTAGAACAAAGCACCGTGCTCCTTGGAAGTCTGATGTATAAGTGATGCCTCCAGTCAAGGTCAATCCAACATTTCTTCCCACTGAAAATTAAATTACATAAACAATATGTATCAATTTCTCAAGATTAATAGTCTGCCCGCATAGATAATACTTTTGAAAAACTAACAATAACCTTGTAGAGATGGGTCTGATGAATTGGAATCTGATGATCTTCTTGAGTTACTCCTGTTATTCAACAAGCAGTGCCGCACTAAGATAATACAAATTCCTATCAATGCCACGGCTCCTGCAGCGCCTCCAAGAGCTGCTGCAAGAGTCCTTGACATCTAGTATGGCATCCACCTCACTGCAGTGAAAGGCGCTTGGGAATTTCGGGTCTTCGCACATTGAACAACCTGAAATAAAATGGGTTAATCCAGAATTAAGATTTGGGTATTTTTGACTTTCGTCCCACTTACTAATAAGAATTTGTACTTAAATCCCACTTTTGTGTTTATTAGACTTACATCCCACTTTTTGTTATGGAAAATATTTGACGACTGTTTTTCGTGACAAAACAAATGTTTTTCGTACAAAAAGTGGGATGTAAGTCTACTAAACACAAAAAGTGGGATGCAAGTACCAAATCTTATTAATAAGTGGGACGAAAGTCAAAAAATCCCTTAAGATTATGAACCACTAAGGGAACAAGTAAACTACATGCAACATAACTTAGAATTCATCTAGGGTAGATTCTTGATGAATTGAAAGCATGTCATCATCCATATTTTTTAAATCGAAATGCATAGAGGCATGTAACATTGCTAATTAAGAAAGGTTGTGCAAAGAATTATGAAGTTTGCTGACACCAAACCCGACAAGTCCCTCCTATGTTCCTGATGTCGATAACTACAGGAACAAGAAGAACATGTCACAAAGCCCATAAGAATTGGTAGGGAGAAAGACCCACCTAATTTTCAACATAATCTAAAATGTAGCAATGGGGGGAGGGGAAATAAGCTTAATATGGGAAATTGCATCCATTTCTTGGAGAAAAACTAAGCCCAAGAGAAGACAGTTCTATTATAGTTATAGCTAATGCGACAGCAGATACCAAGTTTCCCATGTCTTCAAATGTAGCAGAATAGTCAAACGTCAATTCTTAAAAGAGTACTGATAGAAGTTACATCCTACTGTAAACAAACCAATACATCCATGAGATTAAAATGAAAACGAAAATTGTAGTTGAATTTTGATGATAAACAAGGAATGCTTGATTTTTCATTACAAAATCTAGTTACTCTAAACCAACTCTCAAGAGGTCGACTCAAAGAGACTGAATATACAAAAGGAATTCCATTGTGAATTTATTACATTGATGTAAAAAAAAAAAATTCAAATTACATTATTGGTTTATATCACTACACTGTGACAGAGCATGTAGAACAATTAACTCAGTACCAATAACATTAGAGGCCAAACTTCAATCATCTATAAGAATTTCTCCCAGTGATAATAACAATATCTTTGAGAAAGGCAGGGTGCAATAATCAATGCACAAACACATAATATCATAAGAAAGTTTCAAAGCATCTAATGTGATGGTCAAAGAATGAAGAATAGCTATAAACTCTAATATCAAAATACACAAAATCCTAGAAATAACTAGAAGCCTTCTAAGGGTGTAGATAAGTAAAAAAGAAAAGGAATGTGATTCCAGCAGTGGAGGCAATCTTAAAATAAATGTTCTAAATATTTTTAAAAGTAGTGAAACAAAAAGCGTGAAAGCCTTTGAAAATCAACCAGCAAGTAATATATGATCCTAATAAATCTCAAAACATTTGATCCCAATGACCTTTTGTATTTGAATAGTTCACACTCAATAAGATTAACAGGATGAATATAAGTTACATTCTCTACCCCCCCCCCCCCCCCCTCTCTCTCTCTCTCTCTCTCTCTCTCTCTCTCTATATATATATATATATATATATATATATATATATATATATTGTACAAGCAAACTCAATTCCCTTCATCAGATTCAGTTTTTAATAACCGACCACTACTATACCAAACACCGGAATAACGGAAAAAGGAAAGGATAAAAACCCTTTATTTTCAAAAATCACTAAGGACATAGTATAGACAGTCAGAACTCTCTGAATTCTGACTGCACTGGCTGAAATAAACTCTGCGTGCAGTCTTGTTTGTAAAGCTACCAGGAGATTATCACAAGGTTCCCTTACCTTGATATCTCCACATCGACAAACACTAGTTTATATAACCCTTCAACTAGATTCTGAAACTAAATTTTCACTTGATGAGGTTCATATTCTACATTACACGAACAACTTTAGGAATTAAAATAAAAAACCAAACCATCTAAAAAGAAATACAGGACCTTTCCATATTCCTCATTTGTTGCTCATCCAAAACCAAATCATATTTCTAAAATAACTCAAACATCTATACTAACAAGTCTACAGAAAGCAATACTCAGATGGAGAGATACTAACCCAAGAGTCTAAAACCAGCCCCTAGACTCTCTCAGGACAATTCCTCCAAGATACTTGATCCATTTGTGATTAAACTGGGGGAGGTTGAGGAAAAGAGAGGGTTAGAGGGAGAAACAACCGAGGGAAAGAAAAGAGGTGTGGGGTCTTGTTTTATTCTTGAGCTGTAAAGCAATTCTAAGAGGAGGTTGTTGTTGTCTGGTTCTCCAACTTGGCGTCATTCTTATAGAGAGAGAGAAGGGAAAACAGTATTAGAAGAAAAGAATTTGAAATGGGAAATTGAAGAGATTGTATTGAAGGTACTGTTACATTGATGTTGTTCTTAACTAAATAAGAAAAGAAGGAAAACCTATCAAAATATAAATAAGGACAAGAAATAACCGCTAGCTCTGTGCTTGCTTAGTTTCTTTCACCCTCTTTATTTCTCTGTCCATCCTCTCTTGTTTGGTAGTAATGGGCCAAAAACGAACCAGCTGGTGAGTCCTCATACTCTCGGTGTATACAAGTGTAGTACAGCTTTCGAGTCTAACATCAAAAATGAACTCTTCAATTAATATCTAACCTCAAGGCCGCAGCAACTGTTAGCAGCGCTTTGACCGAGTTCAGCATGTCGATCGGAAATGCTGTTTATCTAGTCTTATTTTGTTTCTTTAAACTACTAGAAAGTAGAAAGAGAGTAAGATATAGAACACAATTTCCTAGCCTTGACCCCTTATCAATCAGCAACGGTAGTATTCTAAAATTGCAGAAATACAAATCAATTCGTTCTATAATTCTAGAACTTGAAAGTGTGCTTAAATTAGAAAGAAACCAGGAAATTTTAACCTTAACTTCTTGGAAAAAAAAAAAAAACTAATTAACATTATTTTTCTCAAGAAAAGAAGGCAAAAAAAGCTTCTAGACACCTTCTATATTCACGAAACAAACACTTGTTTGACTTCAAACCCAGACCATCAATCGGACTACGGAGGATTAACACAAGGTACATTCTTTACCTTGATCTCTAAGTATCAAAAATTGCAGAAATAAACCAATTTCCGATTACGGAACACAATTGGCAAAGTACACTTGAAAGTGAGCTTCACGCAATCCTTATATATACGAATGGCGATTGATGGTCTAAAAAGCATAATCCAACTGAATTTCTGCCGACCAAATTCAGATTTTGACTACAAACAACTACTTCTGCGACGACGAAGAAAATAGGGGGGGGGGCGGGAATATCTCTAACTTCCATTGAAATCATAGGTACATTTCCCTATTTAATATCCAAATCTACAATCCTTGGGGACGCAGGGGGGCGGGGGTTGTATATCTAGAATCATAATTATAGTCGAGGACATTCAAACTTACACTCCATTGATGTGGGTGTGGGTGTGGTTTCAAAATCATCGCAAGTACAGTTTTATTTTGACGTGACTCTGATTCTGGAATCAGAGTCCTCGGTCTTTTTCTGAAAATCTTGCAAACAACAACAACAACATCATCACGAATTCAACTGAGGTTACCTGCAATATTTAAGGAGGCGAAGATCGCCGCCACCGCCGGTCCGGGCAACCCTTTCCTCCTCGCCCAATGCTTATATCAAGCACAACCACGTTCTTCCAAGAAACCCAACCACAATTCTCGCCACCACCCACATTTGTACCATGCAAGATCAAATCTTTCTTCTGCTTCTTTTTTTCTCCCGACACCAGGAATTAAAGAGTCCGCTGGCAAGCTCCGCTGGATGGCTAGCTTTGGTTTTTGGGTTTTTTTGGTTTTTTTGGTTTTTTTTTTTTTTGGCCTCTCTAAATCGAGTTGGCCATTGGAAGTGTATTTTAAGAATTGTACAACCCAAAATAAATAATTTATATGACAAAACTCAGCGCCGGCTGACAGCGACGCAGCACCGACAAGAGTTGGAGGCTCTCTTTCTTTCTCTCCTTACTTTCTTTCCCTCTCTACAACAGCAGCACTCTCCCTCTCCCTCTCTCTCTCATGGTACTCTCTCCAACTGCCATGAATATAATAAAGTAGACACCTTTCTTGATGCCGGGAGGATTTAAACAAGACCCATTTATGGAATTTGGAGGAGGGACAGTGGACTGAATTTTTGGAATGGAATGGAATTGTAAGGAGGAGAGAGAGAGTTTTTCCAGAGAGAGAAAGAAGTGAGAGAAGGGGGGTTTTGTTTTGTACAGCTCTCTTTTTCAAACTTTTACAACTTTTTTACAACTTACACCCATTTGCTGACATGTGGGCCATGCCACCACCTGGCCCACATGTCAGAAAATGGGTGAGTGGTTGTAAGAAGGTTGTAAAAGCTTGGTTGTAACTGTAGCATTGCTCTTTCTAGAAGGGAAAAAAAAGATATTTTATATATACCTCCATTATTATTAGTTTTTTTTTTTTTACATTTTGTACAATTTCGTTAATTTCACTATTTTTTATTTTTTAAGGATTTTATCATTTTGTCTATTTGGCCGACCAAGACCATTTAACGTGACCTTATATAACATAAAATTATAATTGTACCCTCCATTTAACTCAGTATACTGGATCTGCTAACAGTAAAGATTGAACTTGTTTCAACTTGTGCAAATGTGCGCGTTTCATATCTAACATAGTTGGATTGTGTTAAAAATTTTCTATGTCGATTGAGATAAGTAGATGATATAATTGTATTTTTACATGTTATATGAGATCACGTGAAGTAATTGTGGTTGACCAGAGGACAAAATAATGAATTGTTAAAAATGAAAAAATAGTGGGAAATAAACAAATCGTGCCAAATACAAATTTTTTTAATAAAAGCTGAAGAGAATGTTTTATTTTATTTTTATTTTTTATTTTAATGGAGGAATGTTGAGGTTGTTGTCACAAAAAAGACAGCCATAGTGATGTTTTTGCTGCTGAGAGGTTGAAATAAACAATAATAGTAATAATTACAAAATGTCAAAGTTCCAATATGAGGACAAAACATAACGGCTACTGCATTTGTTTAATCCTTTCTTTGTTGGGTAGCAATGGGTCAAAAATAGGAACCAGTTGGTAAGCCCTTCGGATTCTCTGTGTATGCAAGTGCAACACAGCTGGCTCAAATGTATTTAATGCAAGTTTATCAATTTAAAAAATAAATAAATTAGTCTATGTTTATCTGTAATGTTAATGAGTTGGGCGATTATTTGCTTCAATTATTTTTTTTCTCTCCACAAAGTAGAGCAAAACTTATACATATTCCAGATCATATGCTTTAATTAATTAAGGGTATCTACTACTTTAAAATTGTGTTAAACAACATGATATTTATGGCTTTGGTGTAACCGCCCTCAAGGTTCCAAGGAATATTAGATTTCCTCTTTTATCGTAATTCCATGAGAAAATAATTATTTTTTAGTTCTTTTTATATGCTCGACATTGTACGAAACTTTATACACATTGTACTACATATTTTTTGAGCCCAGTGTCTCAAATTCCTATTATTTTTATAAATAAAAGGAATAATATATCCTCGTAATTCGATCTACTAGTATTTCGTCATTCAGCCAGCATCTTATAACTTTTTCCGGTACCCATATAGATCACTCGAGTTCGACATTTGTCTTTTATTTATAAGTGTGAATCTAGACATCTACCATTCTCTCTTCGGAGGAATCAAATATTCATTTTCATAGATCGGAAGTTTAACATTCCGATAGAAATCTAATTCTTTTGGTAATTAATAACCGTAGGAATTGAAGATTCTTGCAATGTGAGAATGTTTTAACTCTTCCATATGCCTCTTTCTAACTAGATATTTACCTCATGTATAATAATAGAATAAAACATTTAAAATATTTAATAATTAGATGTGTTATAGATATATAAGTACAAGAGTGCATTTATCTTTTATATTATCTATCTATACTACTATTTATACTACTATATAATAAAAAAAGTTAAGACTTCTTCATAGGAGTTTTTGTTTCAAAAATGTCATTATGGATGTTTACTATTAAAATTGTTCATTAAATTTAACATTGGTAGTTAGATAATTATGTATAGAAAAAAAATTAAAGGGACTGTTGTTTGCTCTTTCAATAGTAAAAAACTAAGAGGCTTTGTTTTAGTAAAAAAAAAAAGAAGAAACTATTGTTTGCTCTTTCTAAGTATTATGAAATACATATATACTAGTTTATACTATATAATAATAGAAGTAAGACTTCACCGTGAGTTGTTCCAAAAATATTATTATCTATGTTTACAAATAAAATTGCTTATTAAATTTAGGGTTAATTGCATTATCTACCCCTATGTTTTACACTTATTACACGGACCACCCCCTGCTTTGAATCTAATTACACGGATACCCCCTATAGTTTCTATTTTCTATAGAAACTAATAACACTGACCATCCCTATGGTTAATAAAATTTACAAAGGAGAGGGGTGGTCAGAGTAATTATTTTCGGAATAGATATAGTCCCTGTAATACTCATAAAACATAGGGGAGGTCAGTATAATTAACCCTTAAATTTAACATGGATAGTTAGGTAATTATGTGTATATATACAAAATTAAAGGAGACTGTTGTTTGCTCTTTTTAAGTAGTAAAAAATTAAGAGAATTTTTATTTCAGTAAAAAATAAAATAAAAGACTATTGTTTGCTCTTTTCAAGTAATATAAAATGCGTGCACATATATATATATATATATATATATATATATATATATATATATATATATATTGGAAATGGTAATTTGTTTTCGGAATCGCTCCTACTGGGATTCGAACTCTGCCCACAAGGGCCACATGCCTCCACACTAACCACTTGGGCTAGTGATCATTGGCTATGGCTAAGACCATTGGCACTTGGGGATGAGGTCAAGGGATCGAACCCTCACGGGGGTCGGCTGGGTGTCAGAGGACACGGGCTCCTGGGCCAAAGCTGGTTGGGTGTCTTCGACACGGGCTTTGGTTTAAAAAAATATCCAAATAATATATATATATATATATATATATATATATATATATATATATATATATATATATAGGAAAAAGAAACTTTATTGAATAAGCCAACCGAAAGGAGCGGGCCCCACAGGCGGGAACCGCAAACAAAAACTAAATTCAAACAAAAAAATGGGGGGGGGGGGGGGGGGGCGCTCCCCAAGGGGCACGTGGCCCGGGGGTGGGGGGGGGTCTGCCCGAGGCGGACGCGGGGCCCAAAGGCTGGGGCTTGCCCGAGGGGGATGCGGGGACCGAGGGTGGGGGGCGCGGCCCGATGAGCGGCTCGATCCGACGAGGAAGAGGGGCTCGGTCCCGCCGGGAGTCGGGGGGGAGCCGCCGGGAGCCGAGGAGAAGCCACCGGGGGAGGGGAGGCCCGAGGCAGCCAGCACGAGGAGGGGGGAGAGGCGGGGGGTCGGGGGGCCATCGGGAAGGGGCGGAGACTGGAGGCCTAGGAGGAGCAGCCGGGAGGAGAGGGAGCGACCCGACGGAGGAGGGGGGGAAGAGGGGAACCACCGGTTGGGGGGGGATAGGGCTCGACCCACGGGGAAGAGATCTGCGAGCAATGCAGTCGGGGCGGCATCGGGGGGGCCCGAGGCGGCGCCTGAGCTAGAGGTAGGGGCTCGACCCCCAGGTGTGAGCGTACGACGCCCACAATGAAGCGTAGGGGGAACCATCACCGCCGGGGACAGGAAAGTACCGGTAGGACGCCGATGAGGGGGATTATAGGGGGTACCAATGTCACTGCTGAGGTGGGGCCGCCGTCGAGGCGGGCGAAAGCGCGATGAGATGGGCGACTGGATGGGAGGGCGCCGGGGGCAAAGCCGTTGCCGAGGCGGAGGGGGCAGCGGGGATCAAATGAGAAGCTGCCTCAGGGCCACCGGGAGCCGGAGGAGAAGGGTCCGGGGCGGACGAGGCCGGTCCCGAGGGAGTATCCCTCAGGGAGGGAAGCACAGGGGGGACCCGCGGCCATGGTGGGGGGCGGCACAGCGGGAGAGCCGGTGGCCGGGAGGAGGAGCCCCCGAGGGTCGTCATGGTCGCCAGGGGCTGGAGCCCACGAGAACGACACGGCCAGGGAGGCCGGAGGCCACCGAAAGACGGGGGAAGCCGAAATGAGGGCCGCTACCGAAGAAGGGGGCGGCACGGGGGGGTGGGGTGCGGCGAGAGTCGGTGGGAGAGTGGCCGGAGCGAAGCCAAGAGGGGGTGGGTCCGAAGGGTGGAGGGCGGGTTTTCGGCGCCTGGCTCGGGACCGCCGGGAGCGACGTCGCCTCTGACGCCGAGGGGGGGAAGGGAAGGAGGTCGGGGAGACCCGATTGGAAGATGGGAGGGGGGCTCCATCGGTGGGGGGGTCGGGCGTGGCCCGATCCACCGGGGAAGAGGCCAGCCTGCCACACGGGCCAGCCAAACGCCAGGAAGACTCCGGCGAACGGCGGCGTTCCCAGCCGGAGCCCGCTCGGCGGAGCTCTTAACAGCCCTTTCCCTCTGCGCACTATATATATATATATTAAAAACCAAGGCCCGTGGATAACGCCACCCAGCCGCCCTCGTGGGAGTGGAGGCTCGAACTTGCGCCCTCACCCCCGAGTACCAGCGGTCTTACCGGTACGCCACTGGCATATATATATATATATATATATATATATATATATATATATATATATATATATATATATATATAAAATATATATATATATATATATATATATATATATATATATATATATATATATATATATATATATATATATATATATATATATATAGAAAACCCCCAAAAAAAAACCCTCACTCTAAGTCGTAATATTAATGTTATTATTAATGTTAATATTAATTTTTTATATATTTTTTATATTAATGTTAATGTTAATATTAATGTTAATGTTAATGTTAATATTAATTTTAATTTTAATGTTAAGTTTAATGTTAATTTTAGTATTTAATGTTAATATTAACATTAACATTAACATTAATATTAACATTAATATTAACATTAAATTACGGATTAGAGTGAGGGTTTTTTTTAGGGGATTTTCTAAGGAAGACTTTTGATCCGCTTCCATATATATATAAATATATATATATATATATATATATATATATATATATATATATATATATATATATATATATATATAAGGGGAACTTTATTGATGTATCAGACGCAAAATATCGATGCCTATATGTCACGCCCCAGAACCAGAATACTGGAGAGCGGGGGAGTGACTCAGCCAGCTACGTATTACGGGTAGATGAATACCGTATAATACGATCAATGCTGTCTAACCAGACGAGGGGGTGCATACTACATAAAAGTCTTACTATGGTCATTTCACATCTATTGTCTCAATCATTCAAACAAGAAACAGAAATATAGAACATGTAAGGTAAAGCAGTAAGGCGTCCCAAACGCTCAGTCAAAATGTTCTTGAGATCTGGCTTTACAAAATATAGCCAGATTGATGTAGCAAAAGTATACACAATTGTTATCAGCTGCAGTCTGACTTAATTACAATTATGCAAAAGTAAGTACAAGACAATCCGACTAACATGTCGGTGCCAAACGGCAAGGTATAAAGTAGATAACAAAACGAGTGGTGAAGTTAAGGAACCCACTCGAGGCCTCCTGCGATCATTCCTCTAGTATTGACCATCCTGGAGGTGGAAGTACGCGGAGTCCTCGGGAACAGGCTCTAAATCTGGCCATACAAAACCAGAGAGGTTAGACCTCTAATAGCAAGTACCACAAGGGAGCACGACATGAGAACTCAAACCAGTAAGTAAGAGAATATAATAATAGATCTCTGCTTGCTACTAGGACTCACATCACATCAAGACACTTCGAACCAACCTCCCAACCAAACAAGGACAGAAGTTGGTCCGTCATGTCCTGACATTCTGATCATCCCAGTTAGGTAACAGAGTACAGTGTACAAACAAATCATCTTGAACGGCCAATCAACTCCTACGGCTTGCTATTATGGGTCCCAAGTTATCCTGGAATAATGCAATTAGGGATTCCTCAGTTCTTACTATGTGCAAGCAAGGCTAGTCTATCCAGTCGATCAATTGGCCCATGCATGAATTAGACGAGTCCTAGCAGGACGCCCGTCAATATACAATATACAATAATAATAAAAGCAGATACTGTTTCCTGCCCGTGTGGCAGATTTACAGTATCTGTGGGAACCAGCCGGCCCGTCGGGTACTACTCGTCCCAAGGGGACTGCCATGTAAGAATTCGGGAATCCATTCTCTCCATGCAATCATTATTTTATTTAACTTAATAGTCTCTACGTTGAGTGAAATCCCATGCCGTAGATCATGGTCATTCAAATGAGTACTTTCGTACGGGGTACGATATGCACAACTCTACAACGATACCAGTGCGGTTAGGTTGCAGGTCTTACATAGCGTAATGCAACAATCAAATCTATCCACGGTAATCATGCCTTGACCATAAAGTACACATGCTTCTTTTGTAGAAAATAAATAAGTAGATAAATTAATAAATAAATAGATTGAAGCCTGCATGTGCATGTATGTCAATGTTCGGGATCAGCCAGTCGAGTACAATAGTTCATAACATGAACGTGTCTCATTCATTCATTTCAATAAGACGACTAGCCAGTCTCTTAGTTCCAACTAGGAACGCATGATCAATTATTAGTCAAAGTCACAATCATTATCAATGGTGACAAGGCATGAAAGTCAACTAATATTCAGTAGGGTCGAGTCTACAACTCTCAGGGTTTAATTCCAGTCAATCGGGATATCTATACTCAATTCACGGCACATGGTACAGCTCATGTAACAATCTATATTTAACAGAAATATTAACATATCATGATTTTATCAAGTTTATACGAAAAGGCGTAAGGATATAAAATGGACGTTAAACATCTAATAAGATATCAATGTACAGGGCTATAAAAGATCCAGGGTGAGCAGGCTACTCTCATGTCAGCCTACGCTCATGCCAGCGTACGCTCAGGTCAAGCTACGCTCAAGCCAAGCTAGCGTATGGGAGTCGTATGCTTCCAAAAGGCAGCGTATGAACTCCATACGACTCCTTACTATCCAAGTGAGCGTATGCAAGTCATACGCTCCCCAAAGGCAGCGTATGGACTCCATACGACTCCTGACCATTTAAGTCAGCGTATGCAAGTCATACGCTCCCCAAAGGCAGCGTATGAACTCCATACGACTCCTGACCATTCAAGTCAGCGTATGAACTCCATACGACACACGCTTCCAAAAGGTAGCGTATGCAAGACACACGCTTCCTAAAAAGGCAGCGTATGGATTCCATGCTGCGCTGCGCTAAAGAGCGCGCACAGCTCAGTGACGCAGCTAAAAAGCTAGCATACACTGCTCACTGTCTTCTCCAAACAGCAAGAACTCCATGGTTGCACTCTAAAGCTTCAACAGTCCATAACTTGGTCAAAATAAGTCCGAATCCAACTTTCCAAAGGTCAAAATTGGGTAGGATGAACTGCTCTACGACATGGAACCATCAAATCTTGAGAACAAAGGAGTTTGCTAGATCAAAACCCATAGACAACCGAAAATACAATAACTTAGATCTACAAAAAATGAACCAATGAAATCAAAATACTAAGTACTAAACTCTCTTAGAATCATGAGAGGACGAATATTAAACCATAAAATATGGTCCTCATGTAGAGCAAGATGTACTTGCCTAGTTGGTAGGTGGAGAGAGTAATGAAAGGAAGAAGAAGAAGTAATGGTGAAGAAGGAGTGAATGAGGAGAGAGAAGGGAGAGGGTGGTTTTAAATAAAAGGTGGTGGTAGGTGGGAGTTGGGCCGGGTCCTTAATGGGTCGGGTTGCACGGGTCCAACAAGGCTAACCCGAAAGTAAAACTAAAGCAGGAATTAAAATGCAGGAAATAAAATTACAGAAAGAAATGCAGAAATAAAATTACAGGAATTAATTAGCGTGAAAATTAAAGAGCAGCTAATTAATTAATATAAAAATTTAAAGAGCAGATAATAGAATTACAGAAAAATAAAGTGCAGAAAATAAAATGCAGATAATTAATTAACATGAAGTTATAGAAATTTAAATACAGGATACTACATGATAAATACTAAATAAATACATTCAGGCAATATACGTATTAGAATACGCATTCCGGGAACGGGGAGTGACATCTCTACCCTCCTTGAAAAAAAATTCCGTCCTCGGAATTTCAAATTCAAGCAAGATAGAAATATCGGGGCTAAACTAATCTAAGTACAAGCAATTCAATAAAGCAATCATTTTACAATGTCCATAACAAGTAACATATCCATATTTAACAATCTACGTTATTTAGCAATTCTATCCATAAGGGGTTAAGCATGAGGAATCAAGACAATCAAGGCACACAGAAAAAGATATACCTTGTGAGTCAAACAGATGTGGATACCGTGATCGGATATCATCCTCACGTTCCCACGTTGACTCTCCCAAAGAGTGATGACCCCAAGCAACCCGGACAAGGTTAATTATTCGGTTCTTGAGTACCTTCTCTCTTCGGTCCAAGATGGACACAGGCTGCTCCTCGTAAGACAGATTGGTACCAACAACCAGTTCTGAATGATCGAGGATATGGCTTGGGTCCGATACATACCTCCGTAATTGAGATACATGAAATACGTCATGCACCTCTCGTAACGAAGGTGGAAGGGACAAACGATAAGCAATATCGCCTATCCGATCAAGGATAACAAATAGGCCCACGTACCGCGGACTCAGTTTCCCGCGAACGCCAAATCTAATGACCCCACGGGTAGGTGAGATCCGCAAAAACACGTGGTCCCCAACAGAAAACTCTAGCGGCCTACGATGCTGGTCCGCCCAATGACGATGCCGATCCTGTGCAACACGAAGTCGTTCTCTAATTTCCTTAATCACTTCAACCGTCTGGATAATCATTTCTGGGCCTAGCATCTTCCTTTCCCCGATATCATCCCATGCTAGTGGCGATCTACACTTCTTACCATATAGTGCTTCAAATGGCGCCATCTGGATACTGGCTTGATAACTGTTGTTGTATGAGAACTCGACCAAGTGAAGGTGACTCTTCCAAGACCCTCCAAAATCTAGAGTGCAAGCTCGCAACATGTCTTCTAAAGTTTGGATCGTCCTTTCTGATTGCCCGTCCGTCTGTGGATGGTAAGCCGTGCTAAATCTTAACTTGGTACCCAGACTATGATGCAAGCTCTTCCAGAAATGTGATATGAAACGGGTATCTCGATCTGACACAATACTGACAGGGACTCCATGCTGCCTGACTATCTGTTGCATATACAACTCTGCCAACTTTTCTGTAGATTGCCCTACTCTGAAAGGAAGAAAATGCGCCACCTTCGTAAGACGATCTACTATCACCCAAATAGCATCCTTACCACTTGGCGATCTCGGTAAACCGGTCACAAAGTCCATTGTAATATGCTCCCACTTCCATTCCGGGATAGGAAGCGGTTACAATAATCCAGCTGGCCTCTGCTGTTCTGCCTTCACTTGCTGACATACCAAGCAACGGGAAACGAATCTAGCTATCTCTCTCTTCATTCCGTTCCACCAGAAGTGCTGCTTGATATCCTGGTACATCTTGGTCCCTCCAGGATGTATAGAATACTAGGAACTGTGAGCTTCTGCCATAACTTCATGTCTGATATCTCTACTAGGTACACATAGACGTGATCCAAACCTAAGCGTACCATCTTCATGAATTTGTATCTCCTTTCTGAGTCCTGACTCACATTCTGCCCTAAGCTTCTGAATCCTTGGGTCTTGTGCCTGAGCTGCCTTGATCCTATCTACCAAGTCAGATTGGACTTGTAGACTAGCCAGAACTCCTACATCATTAGGAAGTATAACTTCTATGCCCATCTCCTGAAGGTCTTCTAAGATATGTCTCTGCGTTGTCAACATAAATGCGCCGCCTCTTCTGCTAAGAGCGTCTGCTACCACATTAGCTTTGCCTGGATGATACTGAAGCTCCACGTCATAATCCTTGATCAACTCCAACCATCTTCTCTGCCTCATGTTCAGCTCCTTCTGAGTAAAGATATACTTCAGACTTTTGTGGTCTGTGTACATTTCTACTCGGTCACCATATAAGTAATGTCTCCAAAGCTTCAAAGCAAACACTACTGCTGCTAACTCCAAATCATGAGTTGGGTAATTCTTCTCGTGGTCCCGAAGCTGCCTAGATGCATATGCTATCACCTTCCCATGTTGCATAAGGACACATCCAAGTCCTTTACCTGACGCATCACAATATACTGTAAAACCTCCGGGTCCAACTGGCAATGTAAGAATGGACGCTGATATCAACTTCTGCTTCAGATTCTCGAATGATGCCTGACATTCTGCCGACCAAACGAATGGCACATCCTTCCGTGTTAAGTGGGTCATGGGCGCTGAAAGCCTTGCAAAGTCTGACACAAACCTTCTGTAATATCCTGCCAATCCCAAGAAACTTCGTACATCAGCTACGGTCTTGGGTACTGGCCAACTCTCTACTGCTTCTACCTTCTTGGGATCCACTGCTACTCCAGCTCCTGATACAATATGACCCAAAAATGAAATGTGATCCGTCCAGAATTCACACTTGCTGAGCTTGGCATACAACTGGTTCTCTCTTAGAACCTGCAATACTTTCCTGAGGTGGTCTTCATGCTCCTCTTCACTAGCAGAGTACACAATAATGTCGTCGAGAAATACTACGACAAACTGATCTAAATACGGCATAAAGATGCGGTTCATCAAATCCATGAATATTGCTGGAGCATTGGTCAAACCAAACGGCATTACTAAGAACTCATAATGCCCATACTTCGACCTGAATGCTGTCTTGGGAATATTCTCCTTCCGAACCCTCACCTGATGATACCCTGAACGAAGATCTATCTTGGAGAAAACTCTAGCCTTGCTCAACTGATCAAATAAGTCGTCGATCCTGGGTAATGGGTACTTGTTCTTTACTGTTGCCGTGTTAAGTTTCCTGTAATCGATGCATAATCTGGATGACCCATCCTTCTTCCCTACAAGTACCACTGGCGCTGCCCATGGTGATATGCTAGCTTGGATAAACTTCTTCTCCTTCAATTCCTCTATGTGCTGATACACCTTGGCCTGCTCTGAATCCGCCATTCTGTAAACCCGATCTGATATTGGTTTAGTTCCAGGTGCCAATTCTATGCTGAACTCAATATCTCTAACTGGTGGTAGACCTGGAAGTTCTTCGGGAAATACGTCTAGAAATTCTTCAACTACCTTCGGAATCTGAACTTCTTCCATTGCTGTTACTACTCCCTGCTCTTGCTGAGTTGCCTCTGATCTGACCAAGGTGAATCTCTCCATGCCTGGAATATCAAAAGATACACTTCTACTACGACAATCTATTGTCGCATGACTGTCTTTCAGCCAGTCCATGCCTAAGATAACGTCGAAATTTCCAACAGGAAATTCTATCAACCGGGCGGGTAAAGGATGCCCGCACACTACAATACTACATGCTAAACTAACTCTACTAACTCCCACGAGCCCATTACCAGTGAGTATATTCAACCTCCCTGGCAATGCCTCAAACTCCACTCCTAGTCGTGTCGCAAATTATGCAGATATAAATGAATGCGATGCTCCCGAATCAAACAATGCTACTGCGGGATATGAGGCGACGAGAATGTTACCTGCCACAACATCTCCCGATGCCAATGCCTCTTCCAAGGACAGAGTGAATGCCTGTCCTCGACCTCCTTGCTGGTTCCCATGTTGCAGTCTAGCCTGGTGCTGCTGCTGGCCCCTGCCTTGATGATGCTGGGGTGGTCTATGCTGGTGTTGCTGCATCGGCGGCCCCTGCTGCCGAAACATCTGAGCCTGTGATACTAACGGACGCTGCGCCAACGGCCTCACTGCCAATGCTGGTCCTCAATACTGCCCTGCCCCTGGTGCTGGCAGAACAGGAAACTGCTGCCCTGGTCCTCCTGACCTAGAATTCATGGGACATGTGGTAACCCGATGATCTGGGTTTCCACATATCAGACACAGTCCATTCAATGTCCGACACACATCTCTAGTGTGTCCCATCTTCCCACAATAAGTGCAGCCCGCTGGGGGTTGCTGGTTCTTCCTCTGTTGCTGTTGCTGCTGCCTGGGTGGTGGTGCTGGCCCTCGCATCGCCACATCGTGGATACGAATGCCAGGGGATGGTGCTGTTGTTCGGGGCGCTGCTCCCCCTCCTCCTTCAATCTGACTGTGGGATCTCTTCTGACCCCCAGTCCTTGCCGCAAGCCTCTGAATGGTGATCTCATGCCTTCGAGTTGCCGTCAATATCTCATCAAAAGTCTGGTAATTGTGCCCCTCTATCAATTGCAAGAGCTCAAGATGAAACCCTTGCTGGAACCTCATCGCCCTCTGGCGTTCCGTTGCTACCATCTCTGGGGCAAACCTACTCAATCTGCAGAACTCCGCTGCATAAGCATCTACCGTCTTGCCAGCCTGCCTGAGGCTGATAAACTTCTGTTGTAGCTCAAACTGTGCCACAACTCCATAGTACTTCGTCTTGAACCTTGCAGTAAAATCGTCCCAAGCAACAGGTCGTCTGATGCCCACTTCCTCTGATTCCTACCAATCACGTGCGAGATCCTGAAGTAACAACTTCACTAGATCCACACGTTCTTCTGCCGGCGCCTTAGCTGCTGTCAGAATAGCCTCAATATCCTTAAGCTATGCATCTGCTGAGATGGCATCCTCCGTGCCCTCGAAACGGCGGGGGTTGTACTTGCAAAACCTGGCTGATGCTCCTGAATCAGTCCTCACTTCTCTTTCCAAAGCCGTCTGCAATCCTTGGTTGAGCAACACATTCTGCTCTTGTAGCTGAGTGTGCATGCGCTGCTAGGCCAACATCTGATGTTGCTGAGTAGCCATCATTCCTCTCATGATCTCCAGAAGGGCTGGTGTGTCCACTTGGGTAGGTAGAACTGTTGGTGGGGGTGGAATATCCGGATACTGCGATCCAGCTGCTGCTTCCACGATCACTTCTTCCTGAGTAGCCTCCTGAGTTAGTACCGGCTCTTGTTGCTGACCAACAGGGTCAGGTTGTCCATGCTGCTGTCCATGTTGTTGCTGTCCAGCTCTGACAGATGCGGACGAGGTGCCCCTAAGAAAAAGGGACAAGAGAACAATCAAATGACCGGACATGAAGGATCAATGAAGCCAAAGGATATGAGAAGGTCAAGCTAGGATTGAGAACAACGAATCATGAGATCAAGGGGGAACATGTGTGATTGAGACATCCTAAAATCAAAACACCCCACAAGTCTGAAATCAGACCTGCATGGGCCACCACTAAAACCTTGTCACGCCCCAGAACCAGAATACTGGAGAGCGGGGGAGTGACTCAGCCAGCTACGTATTACGGGTAGATGAATACCGTATAATACGATCAATGCTGTCTAACCAGACGAGGGGGTGCATACTACATAAAAGTCTTACTATGGTCATTTCACATCTATTGTCTCAATCATTCAAACAAGAAACAGAAATATAGAACATGTAAGGTAAAGCAGTAAGGCGTCCCAAACGCTCAGTCAAAATGTTCTTGAGATCTGGCTTTACAAAATATAGCCAGATTGATGTAGCAAAAGTATACACAATTGTTATCAGCTGCAGTCTGACTTAATTACAATTATGCAAAAGTAAGTACAAGATAATCCGACTAACATGTCGGTGCCAAACGGCAAGGTATAAAGTAGATAACAAAACGAGTGGTGAAGTTAAGGAACCCACTCGAGGCCTCCTGCGATCATTCCTCTAGTATTGACCATCCTGGAGGTGGAAGTACGTGGAGTCCTCGGGAACTGGCTCTAAATCTGGCCATACAAAACCAGAGAGGTTAGACCTCTAATAGCAAGTACCACAAGGGAGCACGACATGAGAACTAAAACCAGTAAGTAAGAGAATATAATAATAGATCTCTGCTTGCTACTAGGACTCACATCACATCAAGACACTTCGAACCAACCTCCCAACCAAACAAGGACAGAAGTTGGCCCGTCATGTCCTGACATTCTGATTATCCCAGTTAGGTAACAGAGTACAGTGCACAAACAAATCATCTTGAACGGCCAATCAACTCCTACGGCTTGCTATTATGAGTCCCAAGTTATCCTGGAATAATGCAATTAGGGATTCCTCAGTTCTTACTATGTGCAAGCAAGGCTAGTCTATCCAGTCGATCAATTGGCCCATGCATAAATTAGACGAGTCCTAGCAGGACGCCCGTCAATATATAATATACAATAATAATAAAAGCAGATACTGTTTCCTGCCCGTGTGGCAGATTTACAGTATCTGTGGGAACCAGCCGGCCCGTCGGGTACTACTCGTCCCAAGGGGGCTGCCATGTAAGAATTCGGAAATCCATTCTCTCCATGCAATCATTATTTTATTTAACTTAATAGTCTCTACGTTGAGTGAAATCCCATGCCGTGGATCATGGTCATTCAAATGAGTACTTTCGTACGGGGTACGATATGCACAACTCTACAACGATACCAGTGCGGTTAGGTTGCAGGTCTTACATAGCGTAATGCAACAATCAAATCTATCCACGGTAATCATGCCTTGACCATAAAGTACACATGCTTCTTTTGTAGAAAATAAATAAGTAGATAAATTAATAAATAAATAGATTGAAGCCTGCATGTGCATGTATGTCAATGTTCGGAATCAGCCAGTCGAGTACAATAGTTCATAACATGAACGTGTCTCATTCATTCATTTCAATAAGACGACTAGCCAGTCTCTTAGTTCCAACTAGGAACGCATGATCAATTATTAGTCAAAGTCACAATCATTATCAATGGTGACAAGGCATAAAAGTCAACTAATATTCAGTGGGGTCGATTCTACAACTCTCAGGGTTTAATTCCAATCAATCGGGGTATCTATACTCAATTCACGGCACATGGTACAGCTCATGTAACAATCTATATTTAACAGAAATATTAACATATCATGATTTTATCAAGTTTATGCGAAAAGGCGTAAGGATATAAAATGGACGTTAAACATCTAATAAGATATCAATGTACAGGGCTATAGAAGATCCAGGGTGAGCAGGCTACTCTCATGTCAGCCTACGCTCATGCCAGCGTACGCTCAGGTCAAGCTACGCTCAAGCCAAGCTAGCGTATGGGAGTCATACGCTTCCAAAAGGCAGCGTATGAACTCCATACGACTCCTTACTATCCAAGTGAGCGTATGCAAGTCATACGCTCCCCAAAGGCAGCGTATGGACTCCATACGACTCCTGACCATTCAAGTCAGCGTATGCAAGTCATACGCTCCCCAAAGGCAGCGTATGAACTCCATACGACTCCTGACCATTCAAGTCAGCGTATGCAAGTCATACGCTCCCCAAAGGCAGCGTATGAACTCCATACGACACACGCTTCCAAAAGGTAGCGTATGTAAGACACACGCTTCCTAAAAAGGCAGCGTATGGATTCCATGCTGCGCTGCGCTAAAGAGCGCGCACAGCTCAGTGACGCAGCTAAAAAGCTAGCATACACTGCTCACTGTCTTCTCCAAACAGCAAGAACTCCATGGTTGCACCCCAAAGCTTCAACAGTCCATAACTTGGTCAAAATAAGTCCGAATCCAACTTTCCAAAGGTCAAAATTGGGTAGGATGAACTGCTCTACGACATGGAACCATCAAATCTTGAGAACAAAGGAGTTTGCTAGATCAAAACCCATAGACAACCGAAAATACAATAACTTAGATCTACAAGAAATGAACCAATGAAATCAAATTACTAAGCACTAAACTCTTTTAGAATCATGAGAGGACGAATATTGAACCATAAAATATGGTCCTCATGTAGAGCAAGATGTACTTGCCTAGTTGGTAGGTGGAGAGAGTAATGAAAGGAAGAAGAAGAAGTAATGGTGAAGAAGGAGTGAATGAGGAGAGAGAAGGGAGAGGGTGGTTTTAAATAAAAGGTGGTGGTAGGTGGGAGTTGGGCCGGGTCCTTAATGGGTCGGGTTGCACGGGTCCAACAAGGCTAACCCGAAAGTAAAACTAAAGCAGGAATTAAAATGCAGGAAATAAAATTACAGAAAGAAATACAGAAATAAAATTGCAGGAATTAATTAGCGTGAAAATTAAAGAGCAGCTAATTAATTAATATGAAAATTTAAAGAGCAGATAATAGAATTGCAGAAAAATAAAGTGTAGAAAATAAAATGCAGATAATTAATTAACATGAAGTTATAGAAATTTAAATACAGGATACTACATGATAAATACTAAATAAATACATTCAGACAATATACGTATTAGAATACGCATTTCGGGAACGGGAAGTGACACTATACAAGTAAAAGTGCCACGCGCCCAAAAAGAAAAAAAAAAGAACGACAAAAGGACACAGAGGTCAACCCAAAACCATGCTAAGAAGGGCGATGGTTAGGTCAAGGCATACCAAAAGCAGTCCTCGGAGTGAGTACAGCGCCGCCTGGCACGATGAATCTGACGAAGGACTTCTCTAAGAAGCTGGTGAGGGAGGAATTGGTGCCCCTCGTACCTATACTTGTTCCAATTCTTCCACAGAATCCAGATACCGACGGCTGCGATGATCTGACAGTCGTAGGAACGACCCCAGTAGGCTAGGGGGTTGTTGAAGCCTCCGGGATGGTGAGTTTGCCGAAGTTTTGTGTTGAGGCTGGACCACAACTGCGATGCCAGGTCTCCGGAGTGTAGGACGTGCTCCACCGTCTCCTCGTGAGGGGAGGAACAGCATTGGCATCTTGATGCGAGGCTGTAGCCGAATGATGTGATGGAGTCGTCAGTGGGAAGTTTTCGTCTCTGAGCTTTCCAGATCAGGATCGACCATTTGTTTGGGATCCATGATTGCCAGTACGGGGCGATGAAGGGGGACGTGGTGCCGGTCCCTCTGGCAACACTCATGGCCGATGCCAGCGAGAAAGAGCTGCTAGAATTGGGTGTCCACCGTAGGGAGTCCGGTTTGTTGGAGATTTGCATATTAGCGGCTGCGAGACTGTCGGCCACCTCCTGTCCTAGCCTTTCACTGATTCTATTCTAGATCCATCCCGAAGTGTTATCCCACAGGTCATGGATCCCCCCATTGAGAGGGGTATGGACAGTGAGGAGCGAGTCGCCCAACCAACACTCGTGACTCATCGAAGAGTGACCGTTGCCCAGCTGCAGACGAATAAGGGGTTCGGCGAGCTCGCGACCTCTGGAGATGCGACGCCAGGTGGCCGATGACCTGTTGTTCACTAAGGCCATCGTCGGGTGAGAAAATCTAAAGTATCTGGCCTTCATGAACCTGGTCCAGAGAGAGTGTTCCGTGCGCACCTTCCAGCATAACTTCATGGATTGAGCGTCCACTAAGTGATCCAATCTGCTAAATCCAAGACCGCCCTCTTCAGTGGGTTTAGCCATGGTGATCCAACTGGCCCAGTGGTGCTTGTCCTCCCCATTCGTGTGGCCCCAGAAGAATCTGGCGAAGAAAAATTCGAGCGATGAGAGAACCTTCTTGGGGGGGCCGCGGGCTGCTAGGATATGGATGGGAATGGAGGAGAGAACGTGCTTGATCAGAATCATCTTTCTGCCTGGGAAAAGGGTCTCGTTGTGCCAGCCCGCGATCTTCTTCCTGATAGAGGTCACTAGGGACTCAAAAATGCTGGAGTTGGACTTGCCGTATACTAGCGGGCATCCTAAGTAGAAGAACAGAGGATATGAGGTGACGAAGGAAGTCAAATTAGAGATCCTTATTGAGTGGTTCCTGTCCGCTTTGTGATGGGTATAGATGACGCTTTTGTTGTTATTGACACGCTGACCTGAGCATGAGGCGTATCTCTCCAGTGTTCTGTGGACTATCTCAACGGATCCGATGTCGTCAGAGGAGAAAATGAGGACATCATCGACGTAAGCGAGGTGAGTGATGATGGGACAACCTGTGGTGGTATGGAAGTGGTATAATTGAGGGTTGTTGATCATGCTTTTGAGATTTCTGCTGAGGGCTTCGGCGGCGATGATGAAGATGGTGGCTGACAGGGGGTCTCCCAAGCGAACACCGCGGCTTGAAGGGAAAAAAAACCTTTCGCTTGGCCATTAATGATGGTGGAAAACGAGGAGTTGCTGACTTGTAACGCCCTAGTCCCAAAATACTTGGGACTAGATACGTATCATGCCAGCTGTATGTGTACGAGTAAATGAAAGGCTCGTATGTATACATAAGCTGTAAAATGTAGAAAGCCAAGACACTAAATCTCATCCACGAAGATAAATGATGATATAAAAGCAACTTTGAGTTTGTCATGTATACAATAGTTGGGCGAAGACAAATCCACTACCAACTAAATTAAATATGGAAAAATATACAAAGAAAGAATTGGTCGAGCGAGAGCAAGTGACGAGTCCAAGAGCAATCATCACGGAGAAAGAAAGACATGGCCTTAGCTAGCGCACCTGCAAGAAATCACGAACACACACCTGGAGAGATCACCAGGTCCTCAGAGGGACGTAGCAAGACACATAATATCATGCCAATAAACTGAATAATAAAGCTCAACAGAAAAGTATGCATGAGTAAAGGTTCCTAACCATTCTATGTGATATGCACTTTGAGGACAACGTTCTACGTAGGGGCTGTAACGGATTCATGCAAGCAAGTAATAAAGAGTGGCCAACAAGTAGGGCTCATCCGAGACACTATCGGCCGGGTAACACGTAGTGCTCATCCGAGACACTATCTCCCAAATATGTGTAAAAATAAATGTAGCCCCTATGCTAGTAGCTGTCCCCTCCCCCCAATGATACTATACGTGTGTCGTAACCATGACACACAAACACGTGTCTTTTCCACCACACTGTTTTATAATAGATAACTGTCAAGTCTTCTAACATGCATCTATTGACAGTTATTCCTACGCATGCGCATGGGGGATCGGCCCACACACAAGTGACCTCTATATGATACTCATAACTCTCACACACAACTCGTGTACAATCGTGACAAGTCAATGAGACACACTAAATTTGACGGTAGTCCCTTAACTCTAAGCCAATTGCATAAAATATAGTAATTTGCATCTATATATAATTTAGAAAGAAACAACTTGAAAATAAACAAAACATGCATGATATTGAGTAGAAAATTTAAACAGTAAAGGCAAGGTGTCTTACCTGGTGGGTCGCCTGGTGTGGTACAATAATTCGACAAGTCCAGTCTTGTCTAATAGCCATGGTCATTGCGTAGTGGTCCGAAGTCACAAAAATATAGGATGAACGATCAGTTACGATCAATGGTAATAATTGAGAGGAATTTGTGGAAACAGACACATTTATAAATTTTTAGAAAATTATTTTTATAAAAAAATATTTACGTAGTTACTTGAAAACACTTTACATATACAAATTGGAAAATATATTTTTATTAGGCAATTATATGTCTTGAAGAATAAAAATACGCTAGGGTCGTAAAAACTAATTTTTTATAGTTATAATAATTGTAAGCAGTTATAAGTAAAATCATTTTAGATTGGTAACTATATATTTGCAAAAAAATATTTATATCCAACAGAAAGGCAGCAATGATGAAGGGCTTCGGCGACGATGATGAAGATGGTGGCTGACAGGGGGTCTCCCTGGCGAACACCGCGGCTTGAAGGGAAAAAACCTTTCGCTTGGCCGTTGATGACGGTGGAAAACGAGGAGTTGCTGACTGATCTGAAGATAATGTCAATCCAAGGTTCGGAGAAACCAAGGCCCTGAGAACCCAGATCAAGAATTGCCAGTCGATCGTAAGCTTTCTACATGTCAAGTTTGATGGCGACGTTGCCTCCTCTGGCTGGAAATTTTATATAGGTAATCATTTCTTGAGCAAGAAGGATGTTGTCGATGATGTTCGATCTTTGACAAAGCCGCTCTGCTCTTCTGAGATGATCCCGGGCAGGAGGTCGGACATCCGATTGGCGATGATTTTTTAGATGATCTTGTTGGTGAAGTTGCATAAGCTAATTTGGCCGAAAGTCGCTGAAGGTCTCCGGATTTTCTTTTTTGGGAATGAGGATGAGGTTCGCCCTGGATATGGATTTCGGGTATCTCGCCCCTTGGAAGAAAGTAGTGGTAGCATCTAGCAGGTCTGGAGCGATGATGTCCTAACAGGATCTGAAGAATTCTCCGGAGAACCCGTCCGGCCCGGGAGCACTGTGAGCGTCTAGAGCCCATACCGCTGACTTGACTTCTTCCGTCGACGGAGCAAGTAGAAGCTGATCATTCTCTCTTTCGATGATGATGTTGGGGACTTTGGAGAGAAACTCTTCGTCCTGACAATCGCCTCATTGGCGAAAGGGGATGAGTAGAATTGAGCGACTGCCTCCTGAATGCTCTTCTGGTCGAGAAGTTGGGTGTATTTGTGTAACGCCCCAGTCCCAAAATACGTATAGGATCAGGATACAATACATGCCAGCAACACTTCACCAATGGGCCAAATCTTAAAGTAAGCCCATTAGCGAAATGCTTAAGCTGTAAATCATGATAGCAATCCAGCAATACAATACAAGTCACAGGACACAACTAATCTCATCCACACAGAAAATATGACACGATATATCAAGTCCAATAAAATAATACTAAAGAGAAAGATCTATCCAACATGAAATAGTAATAATAACTGTACGGGTAAGACATCCCGAAATCACAGTATTAAGAAATAAATAATCAACTACATGTCCACTAAAAAAGGAAGAAAATAAAGTATCAAGTCTAAAAGAGACATGTCTCAAGAGAAGTCTTCAGCCACTATCTCGTCCTCCTGCGAAGGTACATCACCCGCCTCGACTCCAGAACCGTATACCTCCGGGTAGTCCTCGTCTCTAACTAAGCCTGAAGAGATCACCAGGTCCTCAGAGGACTAGCAAGACACATAATATACATGCCAGCTATAACAGTAATAAAATGCGTGGATAGATGAAAAGTGATATAAGAAAAGAAGGATTAAAGGGAGCAGTGCTAGAACTAAAACATAAAAGAAATGGCATGCCTGAGAATCGTGCTAATAAACAAGACTACAAGTAAATTGAGGTAAACCGCAGCCCTGGTTGCTAATGGCCCTATAGATTGCAGCCCGGTGGTTGCTAACAACCTATAGTTAGTCTCAATCGCAGCCCGATAGTTGCTAACGATTGAGAGTGGTCAGGTATAGTCACATCTATAACAAGGTCCTCGCCTAAAACTATGAGACAGTCAAGTCAACTCAAACATGTCAAGTCCAAGTCATGTCTAGGTCACACAGGTCAGGGATACATGACATAGACAAAGAAATTCTAACTCTAGACATGAACAAGATAATAAAAATAAGACAAGTAATATGGAGAAAGAATAAAATCTGCGTGCACGCAAAACTAGAAAGTAACCATAACGTGGAACATGAGAAGTATGGAACTAAGTAAGATATGAAAAACAATAATATAGAAACACTTGTAATACTGTAAAGCTTGGCAAGGTGTACTTGTCTGGTGTCGCGCTGTGAATCTGAAACGTCGCTCCTACGTCCACGCCGTCGGAACCCGACGCTCCTAGATAATTAATTAACTAAATTAACCCACTACTCATGAACTTAAAATATGAATTAATTAGTCAAGATAATATTTTAAGATTATATTCAATTTCTCGTGGAACCCTTTAGACCCATACAATCACACACAGGCTCCGCGAGACACCGAACACAGTTTTAGGGTTTTCGACTTTCCAATTAATCGGTTATGTTCCTACTTCAATCATATACTTAAAAATTATAAGAATATTATTTAAACTAATTTTCTATAGATTTATCTCAGAATTTTCAGAATTTATATTTCTAAAGAATTATACTACTAGTTGTCTATCGGGTCGACTAGTCTACCCAAAATTTGTCTAGCACTTCATTAATTATCTAAAATTATGAAAACCCTCAAAAATACAATTTAAACAGAATTTAAATGCCCTAAATATTAGAATATGAAATTTTGATGCAAGGTTTTCATGGTACTAATGGTTTGGAATCTTCTAAGTCAACAAGTCACCCGAAAATGACTAGTTTTGACCTATAATTTTCCCGACCAGAATTGACTTGCTAAATTCATGGAAAATTAAAATCCTAATTTCTATATATGAACACACATAAAATTCATTTTTGAAAAATTCCTACAGAAACTTATAGTTCCTTCATAACGTGGTAAGTTTTGGCTCTACCGAAACATAAAAATAGTTATTATAATTCATGAAACATTTATAGATAAAAATACTACCCAAGAGACATCAAAACACTATTTCTACAGAATAAATACCATAATTTCTACAGATTTATGAGATGGGCTTGAACAGAAAAAGTTAGGGTTTTTTACCAAGGTCCTTGCTTTGTGAAGGCTTATTCTTGTCAAAGCTCCCTCCTTTGATGATGTCCTTGCTCGTCAATCCTTTTATGATGAATTTTGAGGAGTGGACAATGGTTAGGATTGGTTGGATGAAAAAATGGAGTTTTTAGGGTTGGTTTGGTGGAGTTTGGATGGAAGAAGGAGCCTTTATGGAGGAGGATGAGTTATGTGATGGAGGGGATGATGTAGTAGAGGGGAGGGGATGCTATTTTCGAAATTAATGGTAAAGGAGGTGCTCTTGGGTGATAAATAAGAGATTTTGGTGTTAGGGTTAGGGTTTTGATAAGGGTTGATATATATATATATATATATATATATATATATATATATATATATATATATATATATATATATATATATATATATATATATATATATATATATATATGTGGGCCTATGGGTTGAGTTTATATATGTAGGAGGGTGTTTCCATGCATGGCATGGCCCGCCAATGTAGGGGATTATTTTTAGACAAAAATTACATGAAAATAATCTTTGGTTGGTCATATGTGGGGTCCACATGGATTGGTTTGGTTATTTGATGAGTTAGCTAGTTGATTTGATTGAGCATTTAAATAAACATTTTCTAATATGGAACTAGTTAGATTTCTAAATATAAATGCAATCTAAATCTGAATAAATATTAAATATATATGATTATTAATATATATTAATGCCCAACATGCGTAAATAGGTTTGGGTTGGACTTTGGGTCAAATATAAACTAATGCCAACTAGGATTACACTAGGATTACACGTAGACACTTTCTATAAATAGAAACTTTCCAAAATTGAAAACATATTAATATTAATAAAATATATATACAAAATATATATCAACATGATGGTATTTGAGATTACTACATGTCTATTTAGATTTGGATTTGGTTCAGGTCAAGTCGGGGCTAAATTGGTACAACCGAGTCTCCTAGAAAGTCAATAATCTAATAATTAAATAAATAAATCATCGGTGGGGGTTAAGTCGCAACTTGGCATGGTTTTCCTAGTTAGAACACACATATGGCTCGGACTTTCCCTATCATGGCTAAAATACTAGTCAAAGCACACGTGTACGTTATCCGTGTCACAATTCTTAGTCGTCTTGTACTCCAAATCTGAACCGTGGCTAAGGTCATCTATAATAATAACTATTTAATCAAAAATATTCATAAAATCCAAAAATCCTATTTAAATCAAATAAATAATAAAAAATAATTCTAAAAATTCAGGGGTGTTACATTCTACCTCCCTTAAAAGAATTTTGTCCTCGAAATTAAAATAATTCACTAAGGTAAAGGAAAACATGGCTATGGTTCTAAGATGTAACTAAAGTGTGCTTTGTCTCTATGGTTATTCCTAAGTAAACATGCACCAAACTAGCGTAAACTAATAATCTACTTCTATTATTAACACAAAAATCAAGTTATTAACTTCCGTTGCCTCTTGTGTCGTTGTTTCATCTTCAATCCTCATGGCAAAGGCATGTCTTGGTCGTTGTGCTCCTGCCTGCTGTCTAGCTTGTACAAACTGCATCGCCTGGTCGGGAAGCGGTCCACGCGGATACCCTCTCTTAAACACAAGGGGTTTGTCTTCCCGGAATATATGAAGACAAAAAATAATAGAGAGTTCAAGGATCGAATACAATTGCGGGGTTTCATAGGTGATTGAATAGTTCGAAAAGAGAGAGTTATTAAAGCAGTTGTGGATGAGATCCTAGAGGGCAAGTATTTTTGTACTATATCTCAATCCACGTAGAATAACCATAAGAAGAGCGAACCAAGTGCACTAGGTTGATCAGACCATAATACACTGATTCTAAATAGACAACACGTTAGTGGGCATCCCCAATAAAACATATGTCCTGAACAAGCTCGATAAAGAATAAGCTTGCAAAAATAGGCTATAATAGCAACATTAGTCAAGAGAGTCAAATAATATAAGTACGCGAGAATATGATTTGAAAGAAATCACAAGTAGTTCAATTTCATCACGGTCTAAGACTCGTCCGGTGTTTGTGTCTCTACTGTTTCCCTACTATCATTTTGTCTAAGAGTTGGTTCATCCAATTGGGGTATGGGCCTCTAAGACTCTAGAGTCTAGGTAAGCCTATCCTTCTACACTATCTTATATTCAGTGTCATTCAACTATACTTCATTAATTGGGTCATAAGGATATTGGAAGCTGCTTGGTGAGGCTTTCTATCCAACTTTCAAGAGTTTAACTAATAGTGTAACTAAATTAATAGAGCATATATACCTAGGATGAGTCATCTTCCTAAATTCTATGACACGAGAAATAAGACTCGCGGTAGGAAAGGAATATAGCAAGATACAATTCAAGGCAATCAAACGAGAGTTCGAAAATGGAATCAAAGAAGGAGATCAAGTATGTGGATAAGTTCCCATGGGTCCTTTCTATCCTATTTGCAGGCTCACGTCGGTACAGTAACGTAACCGAAGTAATCAATATAGACCTGCATGGGCCACCATAAAAACATGTAACGTCCCAGTCCCAAAATATGTATAGGACTAGGATACGATACATGCCAGCAACACTTCACCAATGGGCCAAATCTCAAAGTAAGCCCATTAGCGAAATGCTTAAGCTGTAAATCATGATAACAATCCAGCAATACAATACAAGTCACAGGTCACAGCTAATCTCATCCACACAGAAAATATGACACGATATATCAAGTCTAATAAAATAATACTAAAGAGAAAGATCTGTCCAACATAAAATAGTAATAATAGCTGTGCGGGTCAGACATCCCGAAATCACAGTATAAAGAAATAAATAATCAACTACATGTCCACTAAAAAAGGAAGAAAATAAAGTATCAAGTCTAAAAGAGATATGTCTCAAGAGAAGTCTTCAGCCACTATCTCATCCTCCTGCGAAGGTACATCACCCGCCTCGACTCCAGAACCGTATACCTCCGGGTAGTCCTCGTCTCTAACTAAGCCTGAAAAGATCACCAGGTCCTCAGAGGACTAGCAAGACACATAATATACATGCCAGCTATAACAGTAATAAAATGCGTGGATAGATGAAAAGTGATATAAGAAAAGAAGGATTAAAGGGAGCAGTGCTAGAACTAAAACATAAAAGAAATGGCATGCCTGAGAATCGTGCTAATAACCATGACTACAAGTAAATCGAAGTAAACCGCAGCCCGGTGGTTGCTAACGACCCTATAGATTGTAGCCCGATGGTTGCTAACAACCAATAGTTAGTCTCAATCGCAGCCCGGTAGTTGCTAACGATTGAGAGTGGTCAGGTATAGTCACATCTATAACAAGGTCCTCGCCTAAAACTATAAGACAGTCAAGTCAACTCAAATATGTTAAGTCCAAGTCATGTCTAGGTCACACAGGTCAAGGATACATGACATAGACAAAGAAATTCTAACTCTAGACATGAACAAGATAAGAAAAATAAAACAAGTAATATGGAGAAAGAATAAAATCTACGTGCACGCAAAACTAGAAAGTAACCAGAACGTGGAACATGAGAAGTATGGAAATAAGTAAGATATAAAAAACAATAATATGGAAACACTTGTAATACTGTAAAGCTTGGCAAGGTGTACTTGCCTGGTTTCGCGCTGTGAATCTGAAACGTCGCTCCTGCGTCCACGCCGTCGGAACCCGACGCTCCTAGATAATTAATTAACTAAATTAACCCACTACTCATGAACTTAAAATATGACTTAATTAGTCAAGATAATATTTTAAGATTATATTCAATTTCTCGTGGAACCCTTTAGACCCATACAATCACACACAGGCTTCACGAGATACCGAACACAGTTTTAGGGTTTTCGACTTTCTAATTAATCGGTTATGTTCCTACTTCTATCATATACTTAAAAATCATAAGAATATTATTTAAACTAATTTTCTATAGATTCATCTCAGAATTTCCAGAATTTATATTTCTAAAGAATTATACTACTAGTTGTCTATCGCGTCGACTAGTCTACTCGAAATTTGTCTAGAACTTCATTAATTATCTAAAATTATAAAAATCCTCAAAAATATAATTTAAACAGAATTAAAATACCCTAAATATTAGAATATGAAATTTTGATGCAAGGGTTTCATGGTACTAATGGTTTGGAATCTTCTAGGTCAACAAGTCACCTAAAAATGACTAGTTTTGACCTATAATTTTTTTGACCAGAATTGACTTGCTAAATTCATGGAAAAATACTTTAAAATCCTAATTTCTATATATGAACACATATAAAATTCATTTTTGAAAAATTTCTACAGAAACTTATAGTTCCTTCACAAAGTGGTAAGTTTTGGCTCTACCGAAACATGAAAATAGTTATTATAATTCATGAAACTTTTATGGTAAAAATACTACCCAAGAGACATAAAAACACTAATACCATAATTTCTATAAATTTATGAGGTGGGCTTGAACAGGAAAAGTTTGGGTTTCTTACCAAGGTCCTTGCTTTGTGAAGGCTTATTCTTGTCAAAGCTCCCTCCTGTGATGATGTCCTTACTCGTCAATCCTTTCATGATAAAATTTGAGGAGTGAACAATGGCTAGGATTGGTTGGATGAAAAAGATATAGTTTTTAGGGTTGGTTTGGTGGAGTTTGGATGGAAGAAGGATGAAAGAAGGAGCCTTTATGGAGGAGGATGAGTTATGTGATGGAGGGGATGATGTAGTAGAGGGGAGGGGATGCTATTTTCGAAATTAATGGTAAAGGAACTGCTCTTGGGTGATAAATAAGAGATTTTGGTGTTAGGGTTAGGGTTTTGATAAGGGTTGATATATATATGGGCCTATGGGTTAATTTTATATATGTAGGAGGGTGTTTCCATGCATGGCATGGTCCGCCAATGTAGGGGATTATTTTTAGACGAAAATTACATGAAAATAATTTTTGGTTGATCATATGTGGGGTCCACATGGATTGGTTTGGTTATTTGATGAGTTGGCTAGTTGATTTGATTGAGCATTTAAATAAACATTTCCTAATATAGAACTAGTTAGATTTCTAAATATAAATGCAATATAAATATGAATAAATATTAAATATATATGGTTATTAATATATATTATTGTCCAATATGCGTAAATAGGTTTGGGTTAGACTTTGGGTCAAATATAAACTAATGCCAACTAGGATTACACTAGGATTACACGTAGATACTTTCTATAAATAGAAACTTTCCAAAATTGAAAACATATTAATATCAATAAAATATATATACAAAATATATATCAACATGATGGTATTTGAGAGTACTATATGTCTATTTATATTTTGATTTGGTTCGGGTCAAGTCGGGGCTAAATTGGTACAACCGGGTCTCCTAGAAAGTCAATAATCAAATAATTAAATAAATAAATCATCGGTGGGGATTAAGTCGCAACTTGGCCTAGTTTTTCTAGTTAGAACACACCTATGGCTCGGCCTTCCTTATCATGGCTAAAATACTAGTCAAAGCATACGTGTACACTATCCGTGTCACAATTCTTAGTCGTCTTGTACTCCAAATCTTAACTGTGGCTAAGGTCATCTATAATAATAACTATTTAATAAAAAATATTCATAAATTCCATAAAATCTTATTTAAATCAAATAAATAATAAAAAAATAATTCCAAAAATTTAAGGGTGTTACACGTTGTCGTCCTTGATGCGGTGAAGGTTAAGCTGTTGTCTACGCCCCTTGACATAGGCGTGGAAAAAGTCAGAGTTGCGGTCTTCCTCTAGGTCCCATGCTAATCTCACTTTTTGCTTCCAGAAAGCGGTCTCGACCTTGAGTCGAGATTTGATAATGGCTCTGACGAGATTGAGCGAAGCCCGCGCCTCCGGAGAGCCGTCCGAGGCGACTCGAATTTTCGGTCTGGTCACGTCATCCTCTGCGATTTTGATCGCCTGGAAGATGTATCATAGGCAGCCTTGCTCCAAGCTGATAGCGCCTTACTGGTGGCTCTAAGTTTGGTCGCAACTTTAGTCAGGGGGTCGAGATCATCTGTGGAGGTCCAAGCTGCGGTCACAACTGATTTGAATTGGGGATGATGTCTCCAGAAGTCCAGGAATCAGAATGGTTTTTTGATGTGCTGGGAATGACTTCTGAACTTAATGAGGAGGGGGGAATAATCCGATTCTGTGGAGTTAAGGTGAGAGAGGTTGGATACGAGGCCCATATCTAACCAAAGGCTGTTGATCAGAGCTCTGTCCAGTCGAAAATATTGCCGCCGGGCTCCTTCCTGCATGTTGCACCAGGGAGAAGAGTTACCTGAGAAGGGAAGTGGGTTGAGTTGGGCATTGAACATAAAGTTGTTAAAGTCTGCCATAGCCGAGAGAGGAGGTGGGTGCCCTCCTGACTTCTCAGAACTGTAGGAGATCGTGTTGAAGTCGCCGATGCATATCCACGGGAGGTTGCTGTAGGGTAGGTGAGAGGCGAGCCCAAAGGGACCTGCGCTCGCTGATGTCGCAGCTGCCGTGGACAGCTGAGAGAAGAGAACGGGACCGAAGCTCCGGGTGTTCCACCCAGAAAGAAAGAGCCTGACTCGAGTCCTGGACCAGGCCGAACTTGAAACCGGCAGCGAAGAAGATCCAGATATCATGGCATCCGGCTACTACGGCCTGGAATCCGAGTTTGAGCTGGATGTCTTTAATTCTATTATATGGGATTTTGGGTTCTATGACAACTAAGATGTCAATTTGGTGGGTTTTCTAGAGGCTGATGATTCTATTCAGTGTCGGTTTATTAGCAAGCCCTCTCACGTTCTATGAAAGAATGTTAAGCATTAGGGATGGGAGGGGGTTGAGGTTGTGGAGCTTCGCGGCAGCCCTTGTGGGCCTTGCCGAGCGCTGTTCTTGGTTGTTCTTTTTCTTCTTCTTGTGAGATTTATTGGAGATGTTGTTGTTATCACCGGAGGAGTCTGGCGCTGTCCCTTGGGGGACATGGGGACTGGTCTTGCCGTCTTCTGTCTGGTCGGAGGCGACTATATCTTCTGAATCGTCGGGGTCTGCTAGAACGCACATTGGGTTGCTGGGATCTAGGAATCCGGCTTCCTCGACGAGTCTCAGCCTTTCTGTGACCTCTTTGTCTAAGGGTGGCTGAAAGGCTCTGCTGGGGTCTGCAGGGTTCGACGAGGAGGGGATTTCGATCTCTTGTGATGTGGGATGCATTTCTTTGGTTCCCCCTGAGGACTGTGGGCCATGGTGGTTGATGTTTGAGCATAGGTTTGTGGTGATTTGCAGGGTATTCTCCGTTGTTTGGGTTGTCGGGCGCTTGTGTGGTGACGACAGAAGGTTGAGTCTCTGGTGCCTCACCTCCGATAATGATGTCTTCCAAATTCAGAGCTTCAAACCTGTTTGTGGTTGGTATCGAGTTAGGTACAGGAGAGGTGGGATTGCCTTGTTCGGTGGGAGGGGGTGTTTGCCTGGATCTTGTCTGGGCTATTATCGAATCTGATGTATGAGTTTATGGTGGGTTGGGTGTGTTGCAACTCCTCATGTTGCTTCTGCAGGGGGAGGTTCTTGTGGGCCAGTTGTTTATTTTGTTTCAGCGTCGGGTGGGCTTTGTAGCAGTGCTCTGTGAGGTGTCCTCTGATGTGGCAGTGATTGCAGAAGAGAACGTTATTGTCGTAGATGAGAGGTTGGATGTGGGTCTGGTTTCCTAATTCAATGCTAATTGATTTGGGAAGATCTTTGGAGATATCAAGTTCCATACAGACTTTTGTATAGTTGGCTCTGGTGAGATTTCTGGTTTCCTCTGCCATTGCCACAAAGGTGCCAATTGAGTTAACGATTCTTTTGAGAGCCGCCAGGATGAAGCAGATCAGAGGGGGGTTGGGGAGTGTGACCTAGGCTGCCATGATGGGCGAGTCCTCTCTTGGGTTGAGGGTCTGAGGACCATCTGACCACTGTCATGGTTTTGGAGTCCACCTTGCTGGTGCCATGGGTCAGGGCGATCCTTTGGTCTTCTTTCGATGAGAGATGGAGCAAAAAGTTTTTTGGGTCCTGGGGGGCAACCCTGTATACCGACTGGAAGTGCCATTTGGCAATGGCTTCTTGAGCTCTGGCGAGCTTGGGGCACCCCGCTGAGAATTGGAGCACAAAGGTGAGTGAGAACCGCTGGTATAGGGAGAGAAGATCAGCTTCAGAGAAGGGGATTGTTAAAGGCTCTCCCGCTAGAGGCATTGGGTAATCTATCTCTGGGAGCGGGACGTCGGGGAGGATCGAGGTCTGCTGGACAACTCGATCAGGCCTGAACATATCAGCGAACGAGACTGCTAGATTTGACCCTGGAGGAGCGGGGATGCTGGAGGGGAGGATGGAGATAGAGCCAAATGAAATGGGAGGTGTCCTGGCTTCGCCCGGGGACCGGGGCGATAGCCCTGGAACTCCGGGATCGGCAGCGCTGGAGGAGGGTCCGTGAAGTATGGACGGGCCTGTAAAGGAGGTCTGATGGCCTCCGGGCACACTCCCGGCTGAGGATAGTGGGGCTACCACGCCATGGAAGGCTGGCCAACGCTCTGGAAGGGCGCAAGAGGCAGATGGTAGAGCGGGAGAGGCCGGCTTATGGGCGTAAGAGGCGGGGATGAGGATGTTAGGGGGCGCCAACGGGGAGTGAGTCCCACCATCGACGCTAACACCAGGGGGGGGCTCCTGTCTCTCAACGACGGAGGATGCGGGCGCATGGAGGGGATGAGCTGGCGCTTGGGCACCCCCATACGGCACGTAGCTCGGTTGCACTGGTGGTGCAAGGGGGAAGATGGGTGGAGAGAGTTGGGGGGGAGGCGCATAGGGGAGCAGGTGGAGAGAGGATGTGGGATAGGCGCATAGGACGCCCCGGTAGGTGCATGGCCCAGCATCTTAGAAGGCGCATGGGAGAGTTGCGGCGCCGCTTGAGGCCGAATGGGCGTATGACCCTCACAGCGGGCACATTCCCCGGGGGGAAGGGGCACATGGCGAGGGGGATGGGGGGCGATGACCCGTGAAAAGGGTGCATGGCCGAGGAGATGAGGGGCGCATGACCCGAAGGCGACAGAGCCCAAGAGCGAGATGGACAAATTCAAAATTCAAACCACTTCTGAGGATGAACGGGAAAGGTCATACCCTACGTCCTGCCCGGCGGGATAGAGACGCACGACAACAGCAAGGGGCTGCTACTCTGACGAGGACGGGGGGGCTGTGCCGCTGGCCTCTGCCGGACCGACGCTGGAGGACGAAGGAGCCACCGCTGCGAGGCTACGCCATACGAGCAACTTCTGCACAGATGGCCAGGCTAGGGGGAGGGGATCCGAGGACTGACGGAAGACCCACGCCGGCGTAGGCCCTGCAGAGGGAGTCCCGCGATCTGCCGGGTTACAGAAGAGGAGGGGGAGCGGCGGATGGCACGCCGATAATGACGTGGGGGGAGCACCGAGAACGCAAGACAGCCGTGAGCCTGCGGCTGAGTGTCTCCTCAGCGGGGCGGCCGAGGGAGCGGGCCGAAGAATGACACGGGGGAGGCATCTTAGGGGGGATAGGGGGGTGGCGAGGCTCCCGGACCGCTAACGGCGGCGAGGAGGCCATGAAGGGGAGGGGGTTGAAGGAAGTGCTGGGGAGGTCGGGAGCATGGTGGAGTTATATATATATATATATATATATATTATATATCTATATATATATATATATATATATATATATATATATATATATATATATATATATATATATATATATATATAGTTGAGGTGTTCCTTTCTCCAAGTCGGGCCATGACTATATTAGCCACCCAGCCGCCAGAGGGGGGGATTCGAACCCAAGGCCTGTGCTTGGACGACCCCCGCACTACTACTAGGCTAGTGCCTTATATATATAAATATATATATATATATATATATATATATATATATATATATATATATATATATATATATATATATATATATATATATATATATATATATATATATATATATATAATTTTCCAACGCGTGCGGGTATATATATATATATATATATATATATATATATATATATATATATATATATATATATATATATATATATATATATATATATATATATATATATATATGAACCCCCATTTTAAAAACAACTAATTAATATTTCATAAAAAGGTTAATTTATAGTAATTATATGTGAGAAGTCACAGATTATATATATGGTAGTGTCATTGGGTATACTTATACTAAAATAATTAGAATGAAATAAACATAAATATGAATGAAATAAATAAATAAATAAAAATATATAAAAAAGAAATAATAAAATTTAAAATAAAAAAGTTGATAAATGAAAATAAGTTAAAGGATAATAATAATAATAATAATAATAATAATAATAATAATAATAATAATAATAATAATAATAATAATAATAATAATAACATAATTAGATATATAATTTGATATTTATCAGATTGCAATATATATAATACTGATAAATAACCAATTTCTCGGGAGATAAAGTGTTCAATAACTTGCGATCCCCTATCTCAGCGGAGCACCGACATAGCAACATCTCTGCTACAACGATTAATTGCGAAGGATGGTGCCGACCACTACCCCCATCCTCTTCGCGGTGGGATTTCGGTCATCCTCGATTATTCCGTGCAGCCTCCGACATTGAAGACTATCACGCCGGCGTCCCGTGAGTCGACCGACAGACCATCGTGGAGTCGTGCAAAACCTTCATATAAAGGCTCGCTATACCATCATGTTCCTTCATGTACCCCCTAGCTGATATTATCGATGTGTCATGAGACAGCAGGACTCTGTCGATCGCTGAAAAAATTAAGGACCATGTTAGACTCTGTCACAACCAGGGTTGACCATATTTTCGCACACAATCAACCAAATCACCAACTATTGCACAGGCACAATCTTGTTTAACCCTAGTATGAGCCAATAAAAAATTCGTAGGTTAAATTCACTGATAGATAGATCAAACCCTCGATCAAAGTAGGGTCCCTAAATTGCTATAAAACCTAAAAAATCTCTGATACAGCATCCGTCCTGACAACTGTACAACACCATCGTGAAATAATTGCACCGAAATGCACTCATGGTTATCCCGAACGTATCATATTTGACATAATTTAAATTGGTCGCGTGTGCGAGACAAATTTAACCCGTGTCCGTCAAAAATCACCATATTGGATTTTTTTTTTAAAATTTTCAATTACGTTATGAATTCACGTGTCGCGATGAGGCTTGTTCCATTGGACTCACAGCATCTAACTTGTCCTGTGACCCAAGTTTCATCAAATTTTGAGACAGTCGACTAGATCATCGTATCGCGGGTTCTACGATTTCGATTCGACGGGCATTTTTGTGATCGGATCATCAAAATCCAATTCTGGATATATCGTTAAGATCATATCATTATTATGGTCCTATTAGATATATAGTCTGCTGAATTTAGGAACCTTTAGTTTTGACACATATTTTGGTGCAAAATAGGCCACCTACGAACCTTATTTTGATCCAAAACTGTCATTTTTGTCCCTGTATCCAAATTGGCCTTATGGATAGAATTTTTTGATTATCTAGGCCTTTCCAGACACATTGGTGATGTATGTTTCATCATCCGATGATGTCTATACAGATCCTTCTTTTTGTGTCATTATTAATTGTAATTAATTTCTATCATATTCGTCTTTTAAAATCCTTGCATCAAAATTGAGATCCATATATTCTTGTGATGTTGTATCGCTAAAATTGAGAAAGTGACCATAAAGATCGCCAATATAATATTTGTAACCTTGAGGTTGAGCATCTTATCTCAATTATGTGGCGTAGGCTTTGCTACACAAATTATGAGATACAAACTTATTATTTTGAAAATAATATTTGAAATTCAGAATATAATTGGTTAAATAATGATTATAGGGACTATTGTAACATAGTTCTATATAGTATGACTAATAAACGACTTAGGTAACATAGGTAATAGGCAACTTTGACCTATTCCACTTTCCTAGTTAGGAGTTGTTAGTCATATTTGTTTTTTGTGTGTAATATATGGCTGTTTATGATTTGGGATTGGTAGATATTTATGATGGTCATAGCCCGTTGGTTCGTGGATAGATCTGGCTAAACTTTGGTCTTGCAACTCAGCATGCTTGGATGAACACCAAGCAAGTATACATTGCCTATTTGATTCTCAGTATTTACATGTTACATATATTTTATCAGTCTAATATGATGTACTACAATTGTTATTTCCTATGACATGTTACATGTGTATTCTTGTTGACACTTGCTAGGTATTTTACATGAATTTCCTTTGCATTGCTTGCTAGGTGACTCGTATTTACTTATATATATATATATGATTAACTTGACTTATTACTTAGTAGAGACCGATTGAACGTGTCGTGGAGTCGACCTGGATATTCTCATTGGTTGGGGGGGACAGTTACTAGATGTAGGGGCTACTATTTTCTTCTACTTGATGGCTGCTAATGACTTAGATAAGCGATATTTGTTGCCCATGCATTTATTAATAAATCAGGAAAGCCCCTGCGTGCGAAAGTCTTTCATCACATGCATATTCATATAGACTAGTTAGGAGTAGTATTAATGAGTTATTTGTTGTTTCCATTGTTGGTATTTACTGTTTATTATTTGTGGCATCCATATTTGTTTGCAAAGAACAAAAGTTTTACTACAAACTAAGAAAAAGAGTACATGAGTACAATTGATTTCTGGGGAAGTACAACTATAGGAATCTGATCAGAAGACGATCATTTTATCCTTTGGACGATGTGATATCGAAAACACGATCCTCTGGAGGATGCAACAACACTTTAGTAGAAGACTATGATCACTCTTGATACTTTGAGATTGATTTGAAACTCTATTTATAGAGTTCATGAAATAACTATTTAATAGTTATTCTGGGTTGCGCACGCTTTAGGTTGCGCGCCTCCTATTCACTTGCACAAACGATTGTACTAACTGCTGTAGACGCGTGACATCGTTAATTGAGATGTGCATGGTCATAAGAAATGTAGTGGGCACGTTCTGCGAAGTTAGCGGCTTGCGCACCACGTCACTTTGTTCTGAACATCATTTGATCACTTTACGCGTGGGCGCAATGTAACAACCTGCATGAGCGATTTGTACCAACTGCTGTAGATGCGTGGCATCGTTTGATTGAGATGCGCGTGGTCGTGGACAGTATAGTAGGCACGCTTTACGAAGTTGATGGCTTGCGTGCCACGTCATCCTGTTTAAAAATAAGAGTTGATCAAGTGATGCCAATTTGTCAGGCTGCGCATAGGCGCAACTCAACAACTGGCGCCTTTGACTAGGTCTCATGTGCTGTACTGTTTAATCCTCGCGCCATTAAGTGACTTGCGCGAACCAGCTGTCAGCATTAGTTACATGCTGACAAAATCTCCTCGAGCACCGCGTTGCGTGGGATTCGAATAGATTTTTCTTAATCTCCATGCTATCAGTTGTCAGATAATGATGATGCCGTTACATCTTCTCGAGGAAGTGTGCCACGTAGCTCTCCGCGCACCCTGACTAACTTGGCGTTAGCACAAACTGATGCTGCACAACTTGATGATCTGGCGCAACTTGATTGGTTTGGCGCCATCAGATGATTGAGCACTTTAATATGTGGTGCATCTTAATTTTTAGGCTCTACAAGACCCCCTTCAAAGTTTTCGAAAATTGAAAATACTTCAAAGTTTTGAAATACTTTGAATTATGCTAGTTTTGTTTGGATTGCGCCAGTCAACTCGACCCCGATTCCTTAGCATAAGTTGTGCGGTTCAGCCTCATTTAAAAACCTATAAATAGTTGTCTAAAGAGAACTTTTAACTTTTTATCGAAAGTTAAAACTCTCTCATCTTCTTCTTTCAAACTCTCGAAGCTCTCCAGTCGATCGTCAAAATGGAGCCAAAGAAGTCTACTGCTGCCAAAGGAAAAACCATTGCAGAATCTTTATCCCGTGCACTACGAACGAAAGCGCCTCAATATGCACCACCGTCATCAAGGACTGAAAGAGCTAACTCGACAGTTGAAGGTGAACGTTGATTGATTTGATCAACTCTTTTTAGGGTTTTGGTCGATTTGTACGTTTTGCAACATGCGCTACCTCTTTTTAGGATGTGGGCATACTCCATAACTTGCACCTTATCTTTTTAGAGTTTGGTTGCTATTTACACACTGTGTTATGCAATGATTTTCATATTCGTACTTTCTGATGTTGTGCGAAATGCACATAACAAGTAGTGCAACTTGAAATCATGCGTAATATAGATGTCGTGCATTGTAGATACTATGCAATGCAACACAGATACTGTGCGCAATGCAGATATCGCACAATATAGATGTCGCACATCATAGATGTCGCGCAACATAGTTGTCAACCTAGGTATTGCTCAACACAGAAGTCACACAATTCATATACTGTGCAACCGGTGTCGCACAATCATGGATATCATGCAACATAGATCTTTTCTTTGTGTATTCTGTTCTAACTCTTTGTTGTTCTTCTTCTCTCTTGTAGTTGATCTTAGAGAAGACCTTGATGCTGAAAGATATGCTTCAGCTTTCACTGTATCAGAATATAAAGAAGACTTATCTCATGTCTCATATCCTCAATATGATGCACTTGAATCCAGAAAGGCTATTCTCACTACTCAAGGAAAGCAGCACTTTGTTATGTCTGATGAATAGTGAACCTTTGGAAAGTGTAGATAATGTGACTCATAAGAAACCAGCTTTCCTATTTGGAGATGTAGTGAGGAAAACATCTCAACCAAAGACCAAGAAAGAAGAAATAATTTATCAGTGTAAGGACAGAATTACATATCTAACTGACTTGGCAAGACATTTGTCCTTGTCCCGATATGAATTCTCTATTCACCCTCGACGGATGGCCTGGGACATGACTCCGATTCAAGAAGCCAGGGTCAGAATAATATGTTATAAGTTAGGTCTACAGAACAATGATCTATTTTACAGCACTTCAGACAGGTATAGTTCTCATCTCAGGGGCTTGAAGCCGAGTTGTATACCTCCAGAAGATTCATTGATGCTTCTTCCCGTCAGGGTGCCCATCTTTGCAAATACTTTTGCTAAAGCTGAAGGAAAATACCCAGATCATGCCATGCGTTTAACAGGTCTGGTCAACCCAGACATGAAACGTTGTAGCAGCTTAGTGAACTGGATTCTAGATCAGTTCAAGGATAAACTTCATGTGTTAGAACTCTATAAGGCCATCTGGACTACTGTTCATGGCTTCCGCCCAAATGCTCATATGTTCTTGGCTCTGATTGAAAGATACAATGACAGAACATGTACCTTCATGACCCCTCACGGGGAAATTGGTTTTGCACTTCATGAGATGAAATATCTCTCACATCTTTCAATGGGTAACAACCCATATGAAGAGTATGTACCCACTAATGAGGAACTGGATATCCTTTCTACAGAAAACTCTCAGATGGTGGCTGTGTTCGAGGAGTTTCTATGCCATTATAAGATATGTTCCCTTTACTACAAAAGTGCCTCCACGGGGACTTGTTATACAACCAAGTGGTTACGGTATTTGTTTTTAGGCCATGCTCATGAGGAAAAGATTGTTGAAAGTCAAGCCTATACTCCTAGTTTCTCCCAACCACTCAGTCGTAGCGATATAGACAAATTTATGGAAAAGTCCAAACATACAGATAATATTTTGGATGTGGATTGGCACCCCTTCAAAGTTGGTGCTACTATTGAGAGTTATCTCAAACAAGGTTACAGAACCATGTCAAAAGAAGCCCAATTGGCAGGTTTTTTTGTTTTATGGCTACGACGGTTTATAGTTTTAGGGGCCAGTACAGTCGATAGATTTCACAGAGGCGTATTATTTGCTGCTGTGTGTCTAGTATTCGGCTATAAGATGGACATTCTTTCAGCGATGTTGAGCTTGAGTTGGTCGCTGATTAGGGTGGTAAAGATGACATGCTCCTGGATGGAGTGGAAAAAAGTGACTTGTCGTCTGAACGCAGGATTGCGTTCTTTTGTAGACACTATGCTGCATGATAAGGATGCTCGGTCGAATTTTCCCCGTACTGAAATGCCATATACTTATTTTATCGGGTGGTTATTGCTACACCATCCCATTTTGATGGACCCAGACGTGGGTGAAGTTGGGGGAAACTTCGTCAGGCGTTATTCCAATGCTCGTTGGAATATAAACGCACTTTCGGAATGCAGACGAGCTTTGAATCGAGGATCTAGGTGGAGATTTCAATGTGTTCCCCCTCCTCCCGGATATGAGAATCTTCCTCCACTACTGATGGACTTAGAAGCACCATTTCTCCGTCTGTCCCCGACTATTTTTGCATAGTTGAAGAAAATCCGTCCGTCTCATCTAGTATATCAGTTTGAGGAAGAGTATTTTCTAGAGCCATATTTTCCAAGTCGATTCGCTCGACAATTTGGTTATGACCAGCTGCATGTGGGAAATGCCACTACTTGCCTTCAAGCCAGAGGTTTCTTGATTGATGGTGCTTGGGCTTGGAGATATTATAATGCCAGAGGCACTAAGGCTATATTCTCCATGCCCTATAATCTTGCTCAGGGTCCGCGTATGTTATACACATACACGAATTTCTATACTTCGGCAAATACTTTTGCCGAAAACTTTCATCTGGCCCACAGTTTTGCCAGTGATAAACGATTGAAAGCTGGAGTTCATACAGTACAATTGTTCAGGGATACAGAAGATCGAGACCCTGCCGATGATCCTCTGGAGGCTTCTCTTGTAGGCTTTTTAGATGAAATAAATGAGCCATTGGACGTATCATTAAAAAGGAAAAGTCTCCTGCCAAGGGACTTAGGAAAAGGAAAACTGGCGATCCCTCTGTTCCTTCGCGTCATGATGATCTTCATTCTTCTCCTAAAGTATTGGGGAAGAAGAAGATGAAGACTACTTTGATGATTAGTGAACAGCCTACTACCAGGACAACTCGGTCTCAGTCGAAGCAGATACATAGTAGAACCTCTCTTGGGGAAGGAGAAATAACTCCTTCTTCAGTTCCAAAACAAAGTGGAGCCCTCCGCGAAGAAATGCTCAGAATATCAGATGACCTTGATGAGGTCGAAGAAGAACCTGTAGCACCTTTACTATGGAAGGCTAGAAGAAAATTGTTGGTGACTCGAGCAGAACGTCAAACCATTGATGCTTCCTCCCTCAAGAGGGATTTTGACATATCATTACCCTCAAAGGAGGATCCATCCTCTCACAAAGGTAATTTCTATGCTTTTTAAGCAAAATTTTGAAATCTGAATGATATGTATTTGATTATTTTCTTTCATTCGCAGAGACCACAACAACTGATATTCCAGTCTTAATTACTATTGAGGCAATTCCAGGATATTAATTTGTACGGACAACTATTTCTATAACTGCCCTGACTGCAGTAGGAGTAACATTGTCATCCCCTACTCCAAATGTCTCAGAGCCCTCCAGAGAAGAGTTGCCTCCTATAAAATCTCAAGCTGGAGCTGCCGATCTTCCGGCCACCCAAACTCCCACTCGTTCTTAAGAAGATTGAGAGATGATAGACGCCCTCTTGGATTGTGACTATGGCGTTGTATCAATCGGAGATGATTCCGCAAGTATTGTCGAAGAAGAACCAGTTCCAGTTGATGCCCCATTGGTATCAACTGAAAAATGCGATATGACTGTTGAGGAGGAAGAAAATCCAATTATTGAAGAGGGACACCTAAGCCCGAAAACTAATGAGCCTGAAGATAAAGAAGATCAAACCACGGCTCTTGAAGATGTTGGGAATGATGAAAATCCTAATACTGTGGTTGCAGGGACTCTGACCCCTACTGAACAAATCTTTGAAGTTAGGGATCCAGAGGAGATTCCCCTAGTTAATCGGGCAGAATCAGGGGCCAGAAGCAGTCATTTCTTATCAGGTAGTTCTGACGCTGGGAGTAGTCAGGCAGCTGTGTCTGAAACTACCATGGCCAGACTCTGTTCTGATTTGGACATGCCACGTGAAACCCCATATGTATTACCAGGATTAGGTAAAATTTTGACTTTTATTTACCTTAATTCCTGTAACTTAATATGATAACTGTGCATCTTGATTACGGTAGGACCTGTGGGACACTTGCAAAAGCTGTATCGACCACATTTAGCTTCAGCTCGACTATGGCTCCTCTGGATATGGGGACCCAAATGGAGAAGGAAGTTCTTCTATGATGCCAGTACTCGGATCTCCTGGTGTACAATCTGTAGTTCTCCCAGTTACTTCAGAAATAAGAATTCCAATAGAAGTGGCTACCCCGGGGATCTCACAATGAATAGAGCTGTGGTTGAAGCTTATACTAATGCTTTCTTCACTTCCCTGAAGCCTCTAATTCAAATGGTCCTGGAAAAAGACCAACCTTATGAATCATTAAGGGGCCCTTCCTCCTTCATCATCGGAGCTATTCGCAGGAGAGATCTGAATAGAGTCAATTATTTAGATCATATTTTGAATGAACTTGAAGAATCAATCAAGTCTTACAAAGATCTAATAAGAGAAAACATCCAGAAGCTTGTAGATACTGAGTGCAAGGTGATGGCTCACGAAGCTGTAATACGAAGAGCAGAATTTGAAGCTTTCGTGGTAGCTTTCTCACAACATTCTGCAGAGTTGGAATCTCGCATTGTCGAGACAACTTCCTCTGTTGAATATTTTAAAACTGAAGCTGTAGAGAAGGAAAAAGAAGCAGCTGAATATCAAGTTTGTCTCCAAGAACTAGAAATTGAAATGGCTCGACTTCAAGAAGCAGTTAAAGCATCTCGATGGCACGAAGAAGAAGTATTAGAAATGCATCAAATTGCTGCAAGCAATTAGATGACCTGAGAAGGCAACGGGATGTTCTGTTTCAGACCGAAGGTGCAGAATTGGAATGTCGAGCAAAAATGCTGCAACCTTTTGATCCAGAATCAGGGAGAGCTCTTGCAAGGCAAAGGGTACTTGACTCCAGGGTAGAGGGCGGAGAATTTGAAAAGATTAATCATTGATCTCAGCACCCAATGAAGCGGTCTATAGGATCTTTTGCTTTTTAAATGATGTACTTTTGACATTTTGAACGTTATGGCAATAAAATATACTCTTTTTATGATTCTATTACTTGTTATATACCTATAGTAGATATAAGTAATAGATAAGGATAAGAAAATATGTTCAGAGGTACCGAACATGATATATTCTCTAAAAGAAAATGACAATATTAATTATATCTGTCAAAGGTAATGTGGACGTGACAGAATATAATTCAGAATATTGTCAATTCAAAAGACGAATTTATTAGAGGTAATGTGGACGTGATAAATCGTTGATACAAAAAATAGAATTCAGAGGTAATGTGGACATGAATCTACTGATATAGAAAATAGAATTCAGAGGTAATGTGGACGTGAATCTATTGATATAGAAAATAGAATTCAGAGGCAATGTGGACGTGAACTCATTTTTCTATAAATGATCTTCAAGTCTGCTGGGACTTAAAGACAGAATATCGTGTCTAAAAAGCAAGATATCAATGATAAAAAAGATATCTTTTAAAACAGCTGGGTTTCAAAAGATGGAATTGATGATTTGGATAGACTTTATTGAGGGTTTTAAGAGGAAGGGTATCTCTGACTCTGGAAATACCAAAACTCTTATTTTATCTGTTTCAGGGAGGCTCTTGTTGACAAATATTGGTTTTGGAGAAGTTTTATCTCCAATATTGACTTGAACCAACTGATCTTTGGTAGGTGGCTCACGTTGCTCAAGCGAAGCTCCATTGAGTATCCATCCTTTGTGCCCAAGGATCAAATTCAGAAGCTTCAAAAAGTCTTCGTCGTCTTCCAAGAACTCGGTAGTCACCATATTGGAAGATAGAGTCACGCGATGGGCGTGTCCTACGCTGGTGTCTAGTCCCATGAGATAGAATCAGAAGAGTTAGATCGCTCTTCTTCCTCAGATTCAGAGGCTTCTGGAGTCAGAGTTGGTGAAGTATAACCTAATCCCCGCTTCATTTTGCCGTAGTATTGTTGTGATTTTCCTTTTGGAGTAGGAATACGAATAGGAGTTTACCTTCTTTTCCGCCATTGAGACCAGCTTTAAAATTATAGCCCATCTTTTGAATGATATCTTTTGATTGCTGACTATAACGACGTAGTTGAAGTCTTCCGTTATCATGATTTTCTTCTTCACTATCGGGTGTGATCTTCTGTTCCGTTCCTTTACTAAAAAGTATATGAAGTTCATATTTCTTTCTGGAAGGAACTAAGAAGAAGGAGTCCTGCATTGGCTCAAGCAATACTTCGTTTCGGAAGCTTCAACTGCTCCTATGGCAAGTGGTTCGAAGTTATCTAACATTTTTAAATAACATCGAGTATAATAAAAGACATCAGTATACTGTAAAGAGATGCTACTTTATTAATTTATACATCATCATTTACAACATGATTCTTGGCCTTCACAGAAGGCTTAGTAAGGTTGATAACAAGAGAAGAAAAAGAGAAGGAGGAGGTTTGTTATGACGAAGGTCGATAACAAGAGGCTCAGAAGAGGTGAGCTCCCTTTGTTCATTTTCCACAGCAGGAGGCTGTTTGTTATGAGAGAAAAGATGTATGGTCAATGTCTAAGAGGAAGAATGCCAAATAGCATGTCCTTTGATGGGGATACGAGAACATCTTTTGAAGTATGTTTCTGATCCTCTTCACTATCCATTGCCAATACAACTTTCATGAACTCCTCTTTGTACATCCGAGAGTCCGTAAAATATGCTTCAACCCCCTGAAAGGATTTAAATCAGCTACTTCTTTTTGGACTTCTCCATTAGCATCCACATATTTAAAGCATTGATATAAAGTGGATGGTACAATGTTATGCTCATGCAGAAAGGGTCTTCCCAGCAAAGCATTGTAAGAGCCATGATTGTCGATCACGTAGAAAGTAACCTTCGTACGAAGATTGCCTATTTGAACTTTCAGACGAATATTTCCCAAAAGTTTACTTCTCCCAGAATTGAATCCCAGGATGTCGTAATAGTTGTCGAAAGATTGTGTACGGGAATCTTCGACGCATCTAGTAGATTCTTTGGCATAATGCTGAGCGCAGACCCAGGATCGATCAGGATACGATCAACCTTGGTATCAACATATCCCGTGAAGTAGAGGGGTCGATCATGACGATTATCTTCAAACATATCGTCTTGTGTAAAGGTGATGTTTGGCATCAGTTCCATCACACTATAAAATGAAGACATGTTATAGGCTCATCTTCTGGTTTTTTGAGAAGTGCTAGACAAGTATCAGCTTGCGTTGCATTAAGGCTTCACTCAGTTTCTCGAGTCTCCCTCGAAAGATGGAGTAGCTCAAATATTGATAATCTTGTCGGAATATTAGCCAGATGAGCCAGTATATCAAAGTTATATGGCTTTCAAGTCCCAGAGTTGGAGTTTTCTTTAATATTTTGTCGAAATGGACAAGCTGGTTTCCTTTGTCAGCTGTCGTAGGTTTGGGAAGAGTTGCCTCTATCGGTGGTGATAAAGCTGATGGATTATTGACAACAGGAGAGGATGATGCTTGAGGATTCCAGAGCTAGAGCAGGTTCTTCTTGACCTTCTGAATAGTCTCTTAGGTAAGGTTTGCTAGACCTGGTACCAGTCAAGACTTCTTCTTCGGATACAGGCTCAAAGGGCACCATATTACAGTTTTTCGCCTAGATCTTTCTTCTGGAAGGTTTGTTTTGATAAGATGGAGAGCTTGTCCAGTAACCCAAACCAACCCGAGATTGGTTGTGAGAAAATAAAGAGAAAGAGGTATAGGAGATCCCTTTCATGATTCAAACCAGAGGCCTCTTATAGATCATATCCCATCTTTGCCATGAGAAGAATATGGACTGTATAGTTAGAAAGTTGGTTGGTATTTGGCGTCTAATTTTGACAATGTTGTTTATCAGTAGAAGAAGAAGAAGAAGAAGAAGAAGGATTATCTGCTACCGGGATGAAGGTAGCAGTTAGAGTGGAAGACGAGGCTCACCAAATGAAATCATGTGACATAATTTATTTTTAGTGGCCTTCTTGGACTTGGTAGAAGAAGATGGTATTTCAAAGTCTGCCACTAAATCTGGATGGATCCATATGATCTCTCCTTTATCAGTAGACAGAGGAACAAGACCATCTGTCCGTGCAGGAGGAAGATTGACAATCTCCAGAGTAGTTCTCGAAATGTAGATGACACCGTCCTGTACAATTGAGCTGGGAAATCTCCAAACTATAAAGAGACGACCTTAGCCGTTACAGTTTTCTTATCTTGCTGGAGAGTGATTGCATCGGAATTGACCATCTCTTAAATTTTATACTTGAGCACATAGCATGCTCGAGTTGGATGTCCAATAAACCTATGGTAAACACAATATTTAGGATGGTCAGTCTTACCAACTTCATCTGGCCGTTTAGGTTCTGGCAGTTGGAGTTTATTGCTCTTGATGAGGCAATCAAAGATACTCATGATGTCATCTTCATCGAAAGAGTTCTTCTTTTGGACGAGGTGCCGTTGTGGTGGTGCTGAAGAGGTAGATGTTGGCTGATTTACATTAATGGGTAGGGCTTCTTTGCCTTTGAGGTTAATGGCCAAAGTCTCCTTGCTCTTACGATTGTTATGTCGACCATTATTATTTGGTGTAGCACATTCTTCTTTGTCAAGATTAGGCATTTGAATGCCTAATTGCTTGAATTTGTCAGTGCTTTCTTCTGCGGCTTTGGCGTTCATTATGAAAGAAGGCCAATCCTGGAACTGTATTGATCCCGTCCACATGCTAATTATAGGCAACAAGTTTGATTTGCAAGTATATAGTTAGAGCATCTGGAGTTCCGAGAGGTATTTTGAGTGCTTATAAGAATCGTTCAATGAAATGTTCAGTTGTTTCATTATATTGTTGTTTGATTTTGATGAGAACAGACATAGTCATGTCATTGGTTCCCTCATAAAATTGTTCCAAGAATATTGTTTGAAGCCAACGAAGGAGGTTATATACCCATCTGGTAAACTACGATACCAGTCATACGCTGCACCAGCTAAATAGCCAACAAATACTATAGGAAGAAGAGCATCATTTGGTTGGAGTTGATCAGTCATTACTTCAAAGTGGTTAAGGTATTGACTTGGAGACGTGCTGCCATCAAACAACATAATAGTAGGGGGTTTATTTAGGAGATAATTAGACCTCTTTCCATTCTAGGGATAGGGCTGTTTGATCCCAAGCTTCTGCATGCCATCCTTCTATTTGAAAGCTTCGAATTGAGTACATAAAAGTTTTACGGCCTCATTGGTGTCTCATGTTGATTGCGGAGTAGTAGATTGATTCAATGTGTTAGGAGGTGGTACCTCATGATAAGTACCACCCCCTGTACCGGATTGACTTAGAATAACCTACGTAGAAATAGAAGCAGTGTGAGGAGATTGTACCCCCAGATCAATATTGGTGGGAATTGATGTTGTCACAGGTTCTTGAGTCGGAATCAGATTCACGACTGGTGGAACTGTATGTTGTGCCATAATCATAGCATGCATGCCTGCCATCATCTCAGCCATATTCTTCAAACTAGCCTCCAAAGCAGCAATTCTCTGCTCTTGACTAGAAGAAGTGGAGGTATCTTGATCTTCTATGACGGCATAAGCAGTCACTTCTCTAGCCTTTGAAGACGAACTAGTGGAAAGAATGGTCCTTTCAGAACTTTACTGTCAGCGTCAAAGTCACATAAAGAACTATCCCTAGAATAAGTGATAGGGATATCTTTTTGACTGAAAGAATCTTGGTTTGAATCAAGAAGATTCCTTTGCCCGATTGTGTCTCGGCTTCTTGATCTAGTATATTGATATACTCCTTCACCGGATTCATGAATCCGATCTAAGTATTGCTGACTAGGATTACGGGACGCATTACGTCTTGGACTTTTCTACTCCAGTGCTTTGAGATGCCATTGACAGGAGCAAAGAGTAATTCATCTTTGTCCACTAGGATTGGTTCAGGAGTCTGAACATAATTCAAACGGTCAAAGACGGACCGCTTGGCTGACTGACAGTAGCATTTGATGACAACTTTATGATGGTGGTTGCAATGATGTTCTTGCTGTTGGACCACCACTAGACGGGATGGATTTGCAACCTTCCGCTTTTGTATTAGGAGTTATGGAGGTCACTAACTGGACGAGAAGAAGTTGTAGAAAATAGTCCTTGATGATATTCGGATATGGTTCCTGTTTGAGGTGTCCTGTACCTTGAGTGTACAAGGACGTGCTAAGCTGGTTAGCATAATCACAGGATCTTTCACCTCAGCATTTTCTCTAGTTTAAGTTAGAAAGTGGTACAGGTTGTGCTTGACATCTTGTGATTTCCGAGGTTGAGCCTGTCATGCCCCGACCTGGAATCACTCGAATCATCATCCTCGCAGGGGGCGTGATGCCGCACGAGCCTGGAGTTGCGCTCGTACAAGGCAAGATGACAAGTTCTCAAATGGTTATCTTTGAGTTTGTTTTAACAACGAAAGGAAAACAAAGTATACGAAACAATTCTTTATTGATATTCGAAACTGAGATTACAAAGGCTTTCGATAGCCTAACAATATATGCCAGATTGGCTACAACACTCAGGTTCTCTCTTGCCCACAAAGGATTTCACCGTTCCATACATCATGCCTTCTATATCTCGGCCGTATCAATCCTGTTGCAAGTCGAGCATCAATACGATCGCACGCTTCAATACGCTTCGGCATTCCAAGCCTCGACGCGTTCAAGTGAAGCTCCGCTGCGAGCAACCAATCCTTGAACCTGCTAGCAAACTAGTGGGAGATTAGTACTTTCGTCCTCACTGTACTGATCAAAAACCCACTTAACAAACCGACATTTAGTATTGTATTGATTCATGCAAACATACAATTTAGTTCTCTTTCTATGTTCTCCTTAGGATGAGTTCATGGCATATTCAAAGACTGTAAGCATGTTATCATGGCAAGCATGTCTATTTGATTCGCATAATGAAACAGGCAACCAATAGAAATCTCGTGTTGTTTCGTGGCGCGACTTCTTACCAAGTCGACGCACTCGCCCTTGCACCGACGCAAGGTGAATACGCCTATCAGCTTTCTCTGTTATGTTATAAGTGCCCTCTATTCAGGTCTATATGTGCACGATATATACCTTACACTTTCAACCCATCACCCTTAACTATATGAAGGTCACTAGCTTTTCGGCTAGAATGGACTTATATTTATCGAATCGAATATGTAAGACGATGATCATTCCATTACGGTTGCTAACCAAACAATCAGAGGACCCCCGAAATACTCCAGTAAGGGTTATCACATTCACTAGAAAGTCGCTACCCGTCTAAATGAAGTGCACCAATAATACCGATTTTATCGCAGTCCCTCCTAGGCCGAACGGTCCCAGTGCCCTGGTGATCAATGTTCGAGGGAAGATAACCGTGCACGGGCAATACGTCTTTAAGTCCATTTGACCATGCAACGCATCTTATCTTTCATACAACCAAGCAAGTTCGCTTCTCTATTTCAATTGTCACAACGCCCCAATGTCCTCAACGAATGCCCGAAGGCCACGGACATTTCAAAGGCACCATGCTGCATCGACAGTTATGTCACATCCGTGCCACAACTGTTCTCCTTGTCGCAACAACGCCGTCTTTTGTAAGTATTGTGCAGCTGCACATTCGCCGTCTTTCTTGCATCGTGCATTTAATGCATGCCTCGAAGCCGTATTTCCCATATTCTACGTCTTAGTATTCAACGTGTTATACTTATGTTTCATTCTTCCGATTCGTACAACTGAGGCACGCCTCGATTCGTGCAACTGAGGAATGAACTGATGCAAGAAGCGCACCAGTCGCAGTATTCTATACATCCAGGAGCCAATAAAATGTATCGGAATATGCGTACTGTAGTATGGTGGTATGGAATGAAGAAGGACGTATCAAGATTTGTGACTAGATGCTTGATTTGTCAACAAGTGAAAGCCAACAGACAGAGACCAGCAGGACTGTTGCAGCCGCTAGACATCCCGGAGTGGAAATGGGAACACATAACGATGGACTTTGTATCGGGACTGCCTCGATCCCAAGGAGGGAAGGATGCCATTTGGGTTATTGTGGACCGACTGATAAAGTCAGCTCACTTTATCCCCTTCAAGGTTGGTCTATCCACCGAGAAGTTGGCAGCACTGTACATACATCATATCTACCGGATTCATGGAGTTCCGGTAAGTATTGTATCTGACAGAGATACCAGATTCACCTCTCACTTTTGAAAAAGTTTGCATGACAGTTTGGAACACAATTGAAGTTTAGCACCGCCTACCATTCCCAAACTGACGGACAATCGGAGAGGACCATCCAGACGCTAGAGGACATGCTGAGATCTTGCGTCTTGGAATTTGGAGGGTCTTGGAAAGACCACTTGCACTTGGTAGAGTTTTTCTAACAACAGCTACCAAGCTACCATCGGTATGACCCCGTTCGAGGCACTCTATGGACGTCGTTGCCGCACTCCACTTGCTTGGGACGACGTAGGAGAAAGAGTATTACTTGGATCTGAGATGGTGACCGATGCAGCAGAGAAGGTAAAAGTTATTAGAGACAAGCTCAGGATAGCTCAGGACAGGCAGAAACATTGGGCTGATAGCAGTCATCGACCATTGGAGTTCGAAGAAGGAGATAGTATATTCGTCAAGATTTCTCCTACCCGAGGAACTATCAGATTTGGCAGAACAGGAAAGCTGAGCCCCAGGTACATCGGCCCACTCGAAGTTTTGAGCCGAATTGGAGAAGTAGCGTACCGATTAGCTCTACCATCTAATCTTGAAGGCGTGCACAACATCTTCCATGTTTACAGCTCAGACGCTACATCCCGGATCCGAGTCACATCTTGGACCATTCAGAGCTGGAGATTGGACCCAGCCTCACAGTACCAGAGAATCCAGTAGCGATTTTAGACAGAGGTGAGAAGAAAACTAGAAACTCTGTGACGCCCATAGTCAGAGTTATGTGGCGACACAATTCCCCAGGCGAGTCTACCTGGGAGCGAGAAGATGAGATGCGGGAGCAGTATCCGTATCTATTTGAGACCTGAGGTATTATATCCTAACCCTATCTTTTAATTTCGAGGACGAAATTTTCTAAGGAGGGAAGGTTGTGAAACCCGTAATTTTTAATTAATTAATTCAGTGTTATTTTATTTATTATAATTAATATTTTAAAAGTTTTAGTGTTTGGTCAAACCCGTAAATTTTAGTTTTATTTAATTGTATAATTCATTTACTAAATTATTATTATTATTATTTTAGGAAAAACCATATTTTTTGAAATTATTAATCCTGGAATTTGATTGTTGGGCCTGACCCGTTCTGACCCGTCCCGAAACCACATATAAAATATCATTTTTCTTATTATAAAAAAACAAATCTTTTTTTAAAAAACCTTATTAAATCTCTCATTAACTCATTTTTCTCTCTCTCTTTCCCATTTTTATTCAGCAAAGGAAAAGAAACCTTTCCTTTCCTCTTCTCTCCCAACGTACACGAGCAAGACCGACCCCCTCGGCTCCCAAACCGCCACCCGACTCCTCCGTTCATTTCCCGTAACCTCCACATCATCCTCTATAAAACCCTCTCCCTCTTTATCACACTTCTTCACCATCTCCCCAAAACCCTCTTTCCCAAATCACAAGCCATAGCCGACCGGCCGTGCCCTTCCGGCGAATACAGGCCCGCCGACTTCCCGGCCGACTTACCGAGCGGACCTCTCCGTCCGAGACCAGCGGCTTCCGCCGTGGTGCCCCGAGGCCCAGGCCGATTCTGACCGGCGGCTCCTGGCCGACCCACCTGTACGTTTTCCTCGGCCGACCCCTAGCCGTCCGTTCAGCTGCCTCCAGCACCGCCAACTCCTCTTCTAGCGCGCTGTCCACAGCATCCTGTGGGTTTCGATCGGTTGTTTCCGTGGCCGCAACCCGCTGTCTGCGTGTTCTGGAGTATTTCGAGTTTCGCATGGAGTTTTCTAAATTCCCTATTTCTCATCTGAGAGCTCTAGCCGAGCACCCGAGGTATATTTTCGTATCTTCGTGTCCTCTCTTAGTGTCGATGATGACATGGTCCCTGATCCCGCTATGGGAATCGGATGGATTCGTAGATTCGGATTTTTCGAACTTCCTTTTCGGAATGATTCTGTAGATTTGTTTTGGTTTTGTGGTTCTGTGGTTTCTCGGAAATTTTGAGTTAAGTTCGAATTTTCATATATGGTTCTGTAGTTTTCGGTTTCCAAATTTCATTTCGGATTCTTCGAATTTTTATATTTCGGAATTCATGCTGCGATGTTGAGTTTAGATTTCTGGGTTCTTTTCGGATGTAGTTCTGATTATTCCAACTTCGATATGGAATAGTCGGGCTTGCTTCCGATTTGAGTTCGATTGATATGGAGTTTGGATTCTCGAATTTGGGATTTAAGCTCTGTTAATTCATTTTATATATAAATGGCTTTGAAGGGATTTTTGGTTATGTATTGGCGTTATTCCAAAGTTTGGAATATTTTGGTTGTATCTTCCCATTATTGGGTTATCCCGATTGCAAAGGAGATGCTGTCTGATTTTCTAAAAATATTTGAAAACCTTTCGGTTTATTTCTTGAGTTCGACTATTGTCATTTAACAGATATTGTTTGGTTTTCGGATAATATTTTTGGTACTAACTATATACAAACGAAACCGGCCAACCCGGACGTTGAGGCATTAGTTAAAACATGAGTTTTTGAATGACCAAGTCTGAGACGCATTTTATAATTATCTTTAATTTATTATTATTTTTAGAATGGATTACTGCTGTTAGTAATTTTGGTGCAGGGCTTCGGCCTACTGTTGGACTGTTCGCGGTTTTCAGAGCTCGCCTTTAAATTAAATTAATTTATGTAAAAATTGTAAGGACATAAGTCCAAGTTTTTTTTTCTATTTTCTGTGGAACTGTAATAAGTAGGTAGTTTTTCCTTTTATTTTTTGGATTGTTGTTTTGTAGGTAACGTGTAAATGGTAAACTGAATATTTATTTTTATAGAAAAATTAATAAGAGTTTTCTCACATTAATAATAAATAAGATTTCAAGTTTGTAACTTTGACAATTTTATGTTTTCTCATTAAAAGAAAAATAACTAATTATATATATTATATATATATATATATATATATATAATATATATATATATTACAAAATACAAAGTTTTGCCAAATAATTGAAAAATGCGAAGTTTTCAATAAAAATGTTAACTTGACTTTTCCCTCGTTAAATTAATAACTTTGAATCGCATCGATAAATGTGTTTTGTTTATAATAACATAAAATTTGACTATGATCAAATTTTAGAGATTGTAACTAGCACACCTAGATATGGTTTCCTCATTTATGCTAAGTCGGGATTCTCAATGTAGGATTTCGAGGACGAGTCTGATTTTCTTTCTCGGAACCGACTCTTCAAACCCAGTCATAAACAAAGGCAAGTACGATTGTGTTTATTTTTCAATTTAGTTAATAATTGTAATATTGCAAGATTAAACCGCATTGCTTCTCGGAACTCTCCTAGAGTATTGATTGTTATTATGGTATTGGGGGAGTAGTGTAGTGTATTATGACCAATACCCTCATATTGCATATTGATTGTGCGAGCTTACCCATCTTACACACGGAGATAAGCCGTATCGTATCACTAGGATACTATTGTACAACCCAAGCCGGTCATAAGCATTACATACTCAAATCACATTGTTTTTTTTATTGTGGAAAATTGCTGGAAAAATTGTTCAAGTATTTAAACTGTTTAAATTGCAAATTTCTAATTATTAGTTGAATTGTTAGATTTTCATAATTGTACTTTGCTCCTTTTCTGACTGGATCCCCCACCCCCAATAGGTTCCTTTGATGAAGCTAAGCTATTGATAAATAGCTACTACGACCCGGTGCTTTATCCAGCTGTTCTGCCAGAGTCCCACTTGGAGGACGATGATCCTGTGACTGACGAGCCAATTTCCTAGATGATGTTATTTCCTTTCTAGATTGTTTTGAATAAAAAGACAGTTTAATCCAGTTTTATTTCAGTTGTATTTTGTTGGACAAAGTTTTTAAATATTCAAAATTTAGATGTTGTGACAAAATAGATTGTGTTGTTGTGATTACCTATTTGGATACAGCTTACTGCCGCCGTCTCACAACGGTGCAGGCTGGGCATGATCCGATTCGACCAAACAATTTGGGATCGGGTCGTGATATATTTTAGTGGTGGCCCATGCAGTTCGATCAACAACTTAGGTAAACATATCTAGAAACATTTAGAACACTAGAACATTAATTTGTCACAACATTGGACCGAAATATTATATAAATATTTTTGTTTGTTATAGACTGTAGGCTACCTTGCTTATGTTTTGCAATTCTAAACCTTCCAGAGTATGGCCACAGACAAGACCAATCCTGCTGGCGATGGGATGTCATCACCCGATCACACCCACCTCCTCAATCGAGTCGGATCCTACACCCCTGCAGCTGACCGATCGTCCCCATAATGCACCATCACCTCGTGGATTCTACACTACAACTCAAGTGTTAGATCCTATATCTTCCCAGACTGAACAGCAAGCTCCTGTGGTGGTGCCCGATCCAGTTGCCCCACCAGTGCCCGTAGACCCTACCGACCTCGTAGGCCTGCTACGAGGAGTGCTTGAGGCACAGAGACTCAAGCTGAAGCTCATCGAACAGACGGTGATTATGAGAGAAGGCATGGAGAATGCCCACAATGTGGCTATGGCTGCACTGGAGAGAGGAGAAGCAGCCCAATCTGAAACAAGGCCGCTAAAGTAGGAGATATCGAGAAATTCAAGAAGCTGGGTCCTCGACCTTTCGTAGGAACCGAGGGAATTATCTATGCTGACGAATGGCTCGACAACATGGAGAGTCTCCTCAGTGTCGCTCGACTTCCTGATGATCTTCAAGTTGAAGCAGTGGGACTCCAACTGCTAGATGTAGCCAGCACCTGGTATCGGAATGAACCCCGACTCCAGGACAGGCAGCTTGACTGGAACACTTTTAAGAGGTTGTTCCGCAGGAAGTTCTTTCCAACATCAGAGTTGCGGGAGATGGAAAGACAGTTCCAGAATCTGAAGCAAGGGAACATGACTATTGGAGAATATACGGCAGAGTTTGGTCAACTTAGTCGCTTTGCAAAGAACTTGGATGCCGACCCCGCCGATCGTGCTGAAAGATTCAGGTATGGACTGAGGAAAGAAATTCACACTCCTGTGATCGCAGGCGGCGCCAAGACGTATGAGAGGATCCTAATACGAGCTCAGGATATAGAGAAGAGTCAGCCTGCTCGTTCAAAGAGGGAGTATTCTGGAACAAGCAACTTCCAGAATAACCAGAAGAGGCCCAACCACAACAATAACAACAGGCCTTCTCAACACCAGCAGCACCATCAGGCGAGGACCAATGATAGAGCGCCTCAGAAGTAGATTCCTGTCTGTGATTTCTGCAAGAGGCCAGGACATCAGTTGAACATCTGTAGGAAGAGGCTAGGACACTGCCTAGTCTATGGGTCTGCCACCCACCAAGTGAGGGACTGCCCCACGGCCTTCAACCGGACTGGAAAACATCGCAGAAGGCTCCTTTACCCACTCAGCAACAACAGTTTGGGCAACACCAACAGAAGATTGGACGAGCTTTTGCCCTAACAGCAGATGAGCAAGAGCCAGAGCAGGAACCCACCGCTGATGTCATTGCAGGTTTCATTTACGTGCATTCACATCCTGCTTTAGCATTGTTTGATTCGGGTGCTTCACACAGTTTTAAAGCAACAAAATTCATTACTGCACACCACCTAGTTACGGGATTTAGCAAGAAGATATGTAGAGTTATGATGGTGGTGGACCCATACCCATCACTGAGACCTGTAACTGTCCTATAACTATCTCAGGACACAATTGCTTAGCACCCTTACTTGTGATGCCCTTACCTAACTATGATGTAGTCCTAGGAATGGATTGGTTAAGTAAGCAGCATGCGCTGATAGATTGTCACAGAGGATGTGTAGTCTTCAGCCCACCTGGAGAGCCGGAGTTTGAAATCTCTCGAGCTCCGGAAGATATGAAGGGTATTACTTACTCCTTTATCACCGAAGAACCTGGACCTCCTCACCCTATCATAGCAGAATTCATGGACGTTTTCCAGATAGTCTTCCAGGATTACCCCCAGATCGAGATGCAGAATTCACCATCGACCTAGTTCCCGGCTCTGCCCCTATCTCTCAAGGATGCTACAGAGTCAACCCTGAGGAGGCCAAAGAAATAAAGGACCAAATCAATGAGCTGAATACCCTTAGATTTATCAGAGATGGAGCTTCACCCTGGGGAGCACCTGTCTTGTTCGTACCCAAGAAGGA
>JANAVB010033773.1:87500-116896 GCA_029216955.1 Iris pallida | reverse complement strand
TTTAGAGTTTTTTTTTATTTGACCCTTTACCCCCAAACCCTAACCAAAATGTTTTTAAACACTTGTAACTAAGGGAGGGGCAAACTTGTAATATTCAATAAGGGGGGGGGGGGGATAACCATTGTGGTCAGCCCTAATAGGACTCCACTCATTTCCTTTCTTTGAGAAGTCTTCTTCCAAGTGCTCTCAAGCTCTCCCAAGGAAGAAGCCTTTCTCTTGGATTTTCTCTCCTTTAGGTAATATTTCCTTCTATTTTATTTCTCCATTTGTATTTAGAAAGTTTTAACCATAGGAATGACCCCCATTGTGTGTCCCTATTTTGTTCCTCTTGTGTCCATATGTGTCCTTTAGGGATTCTATTGTATATTTGTGTCTTGTGTTCATGGGAAAAACCCCCAAACTTGGACACACTTTATATTTAAATATTGATTAAAAGAATTTTCTATAAATCTCAGATTTAATTATGTAGAGATGTGTTCTTGAGTACTTATATTTCATTCATGTATCTCTTATAGATGTGTTCATGTTACATATATAGATTTGTGTATTATTATATTATATATAATATATATATATATATAATATTTTTTTTTTTATATATTAAATATATATATATATCTTAATATTATATATTGTAATGAAGTGTATCTATATTATATATGTAATAAATGGTTCATGATGATTATATAATCAAGTTTGTGAGTGTGGTTCCTCATATTATTATTGTCATTATTGTTGTGATAATTAGGATATATTGTGTATTCTTTTGGCTCAAACTATCTAAATCCGTCATGATTTTTATACATTTTAATTTCAGTCCTAACTTAGAAATGTCATAACATCTAGATCAAAGCTCGGTTTAATCTTCGTTTTTTTAAAAGAAGCGTATTGAAGTTAGCTTTCCAAAACATGTATTAATAGGCCTAATTCTTTCTGTAACTTTCTGGAGAATTATTTGAGTGTCAGCTGTACGAAAGACAAACACGTTCTCGGTGTTTTCGAGATTCCGGAGTTTCGAAAACGAAAACGCGATCCGTTTAAAGTTTCGAAAAGCTAACACATAGATCTATAACATACTTTAATCCTAGATTTTAATTCATGCTGAGATGGTACAGTATTGATTATTAGTAGGAGTTACTATTCGACATATGGATTTTGTGCACCCTTGTGTACATATAATGTTCTATTTGATTTTAATCCATGTTATATATATACATTATGTAATTAAATAGAGAATGCAAGCATGAGTAAATGGTTAAATAAATGATGTATGAGGTGTAAGTATCCTATCTAATGTAAGCATGTATAAGATGGCTTGTAATGAATATGTAGGTTCCATAGTATGTAATGTATGGTGCATATAGTAGTGCAAGAAGAATAAATGATGAATGAATGCAAGCATGAATGTAATATAATAATAGATGTAATTTATGCAATACAAGTTAATGAGATGTAATATTCTATGTTAACACAAATCTATATTACCTCATGTACCCCCTTACACTATGTTGACACTATCACACTTGACACTTTGTTCACTTACACTTTGACACTCTTTGATATGTATACACTATGTATGCCCATTTAACCCTCACTTGCCCCTTTGCCATGTCCACATACACACACATACCCTTAAATAAGTATTTATGAATATAGTTAACTTAGCTATGTATGTATAAAAAAAAATGTATATTATATATGTTGCATATTGTGTTGTAATATATAAGTTTATATAACCATTTGAAATGCCATGATTATAGACCTAATGTTGAATACCAATATACGCATGTGTATATTGTGTAGACTGTATTGCTTAAAGTAATAGATTACCTAGTGTATATCTAATATGAATTCTTGCCTATTGAGTATTGAATAATTGCATGCTATATAGAGTTGGGTGTATGTTGGCTTGTATAGCCTTGTATTGAGTGTGTTCTGCAAGGATAGTCTTGGTTAGGCCTAGTAAGACTTGCTGGGTTAGGACATGACCTAGTTTGACCTAGTTTGACAGTGTAGTTGACCAGAGTTGACCAAGGGTTGACTTTGGCCTAGTTTGACCTAGATTCATGTAGAATGCATTGTTGTGCTTTATATTACCCTTCTGGACATGTTGTGACTTGTGCTGTTCTAATTAGGAGCCAGACACCTCTCCTCAGACAGTATCTTTACCTTGGACATTGAGTTATCAGGCGAGTACATTCTCTGATCATTTCATATCTTGTTTAGGATTATATTTCCTGCTTTAGATTACTTTACATGATGCTGACACGTTGAAACACGGATTAGTACTATATGGATCTTGTTGTGATGTTATCCCCTTAGCGGATACATCGGTATTCGTGTTCGTGTACTTTATCGTGAGCATCGTGTACTCCTTGTATTCGTGACATTCGTGTACAAATCGTTGAAATCGTGTATATTCATGTATTCACATGATCTCGTGTGAGACTATACTTCGTGTGCAATAACATAACTTAGCTTGATCCTTGTATTGATTGGGGCGGGGGAGTAGAAGTGGTTATGTAATCAATCCAGTAGATTACTCGTGTACAACCTCTGTAGATTACCCATGTATAACATCGTACCGTTTACATAACCATCTTGTGCTCTGAATCACTAGTCACTGATAGTTCTCTATATATGGTAGCTATTTACTTACAGTCTCTCTCTTTTTTATTATGTTATTTCTTCAGATCCTGTATCTTACTCTCTAGCATGTTTATATTTCCTAACCTGTTATGATATTGTTGAGATGTACTGTACTCGCTCCTGTCCTGACTGGACCCGTTGATAAATTTTACAAATAGCTTGGAGATTGCCTGCTAGCCTAGAGGAGACACATTAGAGGTTGTTTAGATAGTTATTTCAATTGTCTGGAGTTGTATTTACTTTATGGATTACTGTATCTGAGTTTGGAGATTTGAGATGTATTTCTGGATTTTTGTATCTTGGAAACTTAGATTTCTCTCTGTTGTACCTCTTTTGGATTTCATGTTTTATCTATTCTTATCATGCTCTATCTTAGATGTGATTGAGTCTGTACCTGCTATGTCACCCCCATTCGGGTATAAACTGTTTAGCCTTATACTGTTAGATGCATGAGACCTAGGACAACGTTCTACTACCGCCGACACTGCGGCGTAGGCTGGACGTACCCACTTCTCGTGCCCTAACTCTAGGGTGCGGGTCGTGACACATTTTTAGTGGTGGCCCATGCAGGTCGAGATTCGTATTAGTGTGATTTCATAGTAGCGCAACGACTTAGTTGTACTACTACGAGCCTGCTATAGGATATATATAAATTAAGATGTTAGGATGAGAGGATACTCAATCACTGTTAGGATTCCTTGAGAGATTCCTGGGATGACCCTTGAGAATCTCATTTTGAATTCCGATTTAAACTCTTTTCCTTGTTTTGATTCACCTTTTTCTTTGATTTGAATTTGATTTTGTGGATCATTGTAGAACTTTGAATCCTGGTATTAGTTGATATTTTGATAAAATTTTGTAGTTGTTGATTTAATTTTGTATTTAGATTAATATTTTCAAATCCAAGGTACTCAATCGCACATAGGATTCTTTGAGAGATTTCTGGGACGACCCCTGAGAAACTCATTTTGAACTTCAATTGGAATTCCTTTTCCTCTTGTTTGGATTCACCCCTCATTCCTTGCTATTGAATTTAAGCTTGATGGGTTCCTCTCGTTTTAACCGATGAGAAGGAACATATCTTCATTATTCTTTCTCGCTATTATTCCCTTGCATTCTTATTTACCTCTTATCTTAAACTCTGTCTCATTACATTAATTACCCATATCTTGTCGTCCCTACCAGATGTACTTCGAAACCCTTGAACCTTCGTATCTTTTGCATGGGAAGGCTAAGGAAGTGACGTAAATTATGTAGCTCAGAGAAGACGTAACTGGTTATTTTATGATGATCTAAAGGAAATCAAATGTGGAGTGTTCCATATGGACTTGAGATAGAAATGTGGTAAAGGTCTCGAATAGAATAAAGTGATGTATACTGCCAATCTGGAAACAATTACATTTAGAGAAATTTTGGGGTTATGAGATAGTTTATAGAACTAATGAGGATATCAGAGGTCAACCTAGTTTTGAAACTTAGAAAATCTTGGTTATTGATTCTGGGGAAAATTTTTACTCTGAGGCTATGTGGAAGGTTAGTAATGGAAAAGAGAAGTTATTGTGTTTAATAAGGATATTAAATAAGATGTTGCGAGGAAATGACTAGGGATAGAGAGACACAAAGTTACGGAAGTTTAGAGATTGTTGTGAAATATTTTTAGGAGAATAATATTCAAGGGTGTATGTCGAAGAAAATACGGAAGTTGATTTTATGATGGAAGATAAGTTTTGTAAGGCCTAGAGATTTAAATTAAATAATACGAGGAGAACAATTTGAACAAGTTCAAGGAATTCGTAAACAGGATGTAGAGGTTTTGGGTCAAATTTAAGACAAGGTGAAAGAGCTTGGAAATTTAAATAAATGGTTAATATTGATTCCTAAATGTGAGGGCTGTGCTTCAAGAGTGATGTTTGGAAATTGGGAATTGCCTACGGTAGTCATGATAAGGGTTTAAGTAAAGGTTAAATTTTCATATGGAGACTGGTGAGGTAAAGATATGACTGGCAAGTTATGACCAGATGAACTTAAGAGTATCAGAAGCAGATGACTAACTCGATCTTCATTATTTTTGTGTATTAATTACCACCTCTTGAACTCCCACTTTCTAATTGAGATCCTTGACGTTCCTTATCGTGACTTTGATATTCGGAATGTAATACTAGCTGTTACCCTCCAACAAATCTTATATGTAAACCTAGACGAGCTCACCTTCGTGTAGGTATATTATGTCCCACTAAAACCCTTCTCTTGTACCCTATTTTCTTGATATGATTTTCTGGTCAACTGGCTAAACTATAACCTCTACCATTATACTAAATTTCTTCTTATTTCAATTAGAAATCCAGCCTTGACTCAATTCTTTCGACCCGACATATGATGGTGTTCTACTTGTTTCCTTAGATGCTTAACCTTGTACCTTATCTGATTACTTGACCCGTTGGTTAAGAAACTTGGACTATGTAATTCCTTTCATCATTACCACCCTTATATCTTGTGCTGCTAAATTAGCCTTAGTTTTGCAAGCTTATCTATTTTCGAGCTTGGTCATGACATATTTTATTGGGTGGCCACCCACTAACATATTGTCTAATCAAAATCGGTACATGATGGTCTGATCAACCTATTGCACTTTGGTTCGCTTTTTCATGTATCAATCTACGAGAATGGAGACATAGTTAAACTTGACCCTAAGTCTCATTCGTGACAGCCTTGACAATTCTCCTTGAAATCTTTTCATCGCCTATGAACCTCGTATTCGTACTTAGTCGAATTAAATTTAATCATGACTTGAACCTCCATCATTGGATGCTCGTGCTCATACTTTGATTTTATTGATTTCCCTTCTTGCCCAAATCTCGTTTTATCTCGAAATTGATCAACTTAGATCGTGTCAAGACAAAAATCTATTTATGATTTGTTGTGCCTAAATTTTTAATTTTTGCCATTTTATGGAATAGTAACCTTTTAATAATTTCTTAGTTGTTTGTTAATGACCAATTTTTATATAGGATGGTAGATAGCCCTACAACCTTGATGATTGTTGTTCTCTTACCTTCCTAATTAGGACACCCTAGATTGTTTGTGTGTTGATACCATAGTACTGTTTTGACCTAGAATGATTAGTGTACCTAGGTAAGACTTCCAACTGCTACGGTATGTCCTGACCTTGTATACTATTCCTTCAAATTGCATAATTTAGATAAATTTTTTTTAGACCTTGATTGTTAGGAAATAGGGACGTTACCCCATTAGTATCAGTTGTAGATATATATAGGTTAGTCCTTGATGTGGGGATGTGTGTCTATAAACATGTAGCTTATGAGATTTATGAGAGATTATAGTATCAGCCTTGATAGGATATACTAGTCTTTTGGTGAGTATAAATGTGTTATGAGAGATAGGGGCCTATATGTCTTAGTAATGCATCGTTCCTATGGTAATAGAATGTATTAATAGATGGTTAATAGGAAGATAATAGTTTGAGCATACCTATAGCCTATGATCAGTTCCTTTTCATCCTTAGTTAAGACCACTTTAAAATAGATCCAGTCCCTTGAATATAGGTTCCAGTCCATATTTTATTGAAGTTCCATTACCGCCGTACAGCAGAGCAGTATTGGAGGTATTCCTAGATTGACACTATTTAGATGTCCGTTTATATTCCAGTGTTAGGAAGTGTTACCTTAGATATTGGGTAGGTTAGAGGCTCTAGAAGGAGTACTATCGATCTTAAATTTCGAGGACAAAATTTTTCTAAGGTGGGTAGAGTTATAGCACCCAGTTTTCCAAATGAGAGTAATTTCAAAATTTCGTATTTATAATTATTTTAATAATGATATTTAATTCATGATATGATTGTTGGTGATTTTAAATCATGTGACGTTTTGCTAGTGAAACCCTAGAGACTGTTCGACCTAGAGCCTAACCATGTGATTATGATATTTTAATGTCATTTCTGGCCTAAGAATATTTTGTATTTGACCTCTTTGAATTATTTTGATATTATTTTATTATTTATGATATTATTTTGGGATTATTTGAGTCAGGTTCGAATTTCATCTCAATCCGACTTGTAACGGGGACCCGGGGTAACTTAGACTCTAGTTGGACCCATGCATTAGTTAGCCAGGCCCACATTTTAATTAGTCATGTTAGAAAGATTAGTCATAATCCTAATTATTAGGTTAACCATTTAGAGTTTTTTTTATTTGACCCTTTTACCCCCAAACCCTAACCAAAATTGTTTTAAACACTTGTAACTAAGGGAGGGGCAAACTTGTAATATTCAATGGTGGGAGAGGATAACCATTGTGGCCGGCCCTAATAGGACTCCTATCTCATTTCCTTTCTTTGAGAAGTCTTCTTCCCCAAGTGCTCTCAAGCTCTCCCAAGGAAGAAGCCTTTCTCCTTGGATTTTCTCTCCTTTAGGTAATATTTCCTTCTATTTTATTTCTCCATTTTGCATTTAGGAAAGTTTTAACCATAGGAATGACCCCCATTGTTGTGTCCCTATTTTGTGTCCTCTTGTGTCCATTATGTGTCCTTTAGGGATTTCTATTGTATTATTGTTGTGTCTTGTGTTCATGGGAAAAACCCCCAAACTTGGACACACTTTATATTTAAAATATTGATTAAATGAATTAATTCATATTAAATCTCAGATTTGAATATGTAGAGATGTGTTCTTGAGTACTTTACATTTCATTCATGTATCTCTTATAGATGTGTTCATGTTACATAATAGATTTGTGTATATATATATATATATATATCTATATATATATATTATATATATATATATATATTATAAATATCTATATATATATATATATCTATATATATATATTGTAATGATAGTGTATCTATATTTAATATGTAATAAATGGTTCATGATGATTATAATCAAGTTTGTGAGTGTGGTTCCTCACATTATTATTGTCATTATTGTTGTGGATAATTAGGATATATATTGTGTATTCTTTTGGCTCAAACTATCTAAATCCGTCATAATTTTTATCCACGTATTTAATTTCAGTCCTAACTTAGAAATGTCATAACTTCTAGCTCAAAGCTCGGTTTAATCTCTCATTTTTTTAAAAGAAGCGTATTGAAGTTAGCTTTCCAAAAACATGTATAGTAGGCCTAATTATTTCTGTAACTTTCTGGAGAATTATTTGAGTGTCAGCTGTACGAAAGACAAACGCGTTCTCGGTGTTTTCGAGATTTCGGGAGTTTCCGAAAATGAAAACGCGATCCGTTTAAAGTTTCGGAAAGCTAACATATAGATCTATAACATAATTTAATCCTAGATTTTAATTCATGCTGAGATGGTACAGTATTGATTATTAGTAGGAGTTACTATTCGGCATATGCATTTTGTGCACCCTTGTGTGTAATATAATGTTCTATTTGATTTTAATCCATGTTAATGTATATACATTGTAATTAAATAGAGAATGCAAGCATGAGTAAATGGTTAAATAAATGATGTATAAGGTGTAAGTATCCTATCTAATGTAAGCATGTATAAGTATGGCTTGTAATAAATATGTAGGTTCTATAGTATGTAATGTATGGTGCATATAGTAGTGCAAGAGAACAAATGAATGATGAATGAATGCAATCATGAATGTAATGTAATAATAGATGTAATGTATGCAATATACATTTTAATGAGATGTAATGTTCTATGTTAACACAAATCCTATATTACCTCATGTACCTCGTTACACTATGTTGACACTATCACACTTGACACTTTGTTCACTTACACTTTGACACTCTTTGATATGTATACACTATGTATACCCATTTAACCCTCACTTGCCCCTTTGCCATGTTCACATACACATACATAGCCTCTTAAATATGTATTTATGAATATAGTTAACTTAGCTATGTATGTATATTATATTATGTTAGCATATTGTGTTGTAATATATAAGTTTTATAACCATTTGAAATGCCATGATTATAGACCTAATGTTGAATACTAATATACGCATGTGTATATATGTGTAGACATGTATAGCTTAAAGTAATAGATTATCTAGTGTATATCTAATGTGAATTCTTGCCTATTTGAGTATTGAATAATTGCATGCTATATAGAGTTGGGTGTATGTTGGCTTGTATAGCCTTGTATTGATGTGTGCTTGCTAGGATAGTCTTGGTTAGGCTTAATAAGACTTGCTGGGTTAGGACATGACCTAGTTTGACTAGGGCAGTTGACCAGAGTTGACCAAGGGTTGACTTTGGCCTAGTTTGACCTAGATTCATGTAGAATGTATTGTAGTGCTTTATATTATCCTTCTGGACATGTTGTGACTTGTGCTGTTCTAATTAGGAGCCAGACACCTCTCCTCGGACAGTATCTTTACCTTGGACATTCAGTTATCAGGCGAGTGCATTCTCTGATCATTTCATATCTTGTTTAGGATTATATTTCCTGCTTTAGATTACTTTACATGATGCTGACACATTGGAAACACAGATTAGTACTATATGGATCTTGTTGTGCGATGTTATCCCCTTAGCGGATACATCGGGTATTCGTGTTCGTGTACTTTATTGTGAGCATCATGTACTCCTTGTATTCGTGACATTCGTGTACAAATCGTATGAAATTGTGTATATTCATGTATTCACATGATCTCGTGTGCGACTATACTTCGTGTGCAATAACATAACTTAGCTTGATCCTTGTGTATTGATTGGGGCGGGGGAGTAGAAGTGGTTATGTAATTAATCCAGTAGATTACTCGTGTACAACCTCTGTAGATTACTCGTGTACAACATCGTGTCGTTTACATAACCATCTTGTGCTCTGAATTACTAGTCACTGATAGTTCTCTATATAGGGTAGCTATTTACTTACAGTCTCTCTCTTTTTCATCATGTTATTTCTTCAGATCCTGTATCTTACTCTCTAGCATGTTTATATTTCCTAACCTGTTATGATATTGTTGAGATGTACTGTACTCGCTCCTGTCCTGACTGGACCCGTTGATAAATTTTACAAATAGCTTGGAGATTGCCTGCTAGCCTAGAGGAGACACATTAGAGGTTGTTTAGATAGTTATTTCAATTGTCTGGAGTTGTATTTACTTTATGGATTACTGTATCTGAGTTTGGAGTTTTGAGATGTATTTCTGGATTTTTGTATCTTAGACACTTAGATTTCTCTCTATTGTACCTCTTTTGGATTTCATGTTTTATCTATCCTTATCATGCTCTATCTTAGATGTGATTGAGTCTATACCTGCTATGTCACCCCCATTCGGGAGTATAAACTGTTTAGCCTTATACTGTTAGATGCATGAGACCTAGGACAGCGTTCTACCGTCGACACTGCGGCATAGGCTGGACGTACCCACTTCTCGTGCCCTAACTCTAGGGCGCGGATCGTGACAGCGCTGACCCGCGCGTGCTGTCTTGCTGCTCGGGGCCTAGTGCTCGCTGCACAAGATACGTGGTGGACTAGGATTTGGCGTCAAAGAGGGGGAACTGACTGACATGTCATCCGCCAAGTCTCTAGTGGAGTTACATTGTGTCGGACACGAAATCCGACCCACACTGGCCATGCACTGACTGTACAGTTAGGTTTTTTTGCGCTGATACGCACTTCGTGTCGACACATGATATGATATGACGTGGACACGTATCAGGCTACTGGACTTGTAGGCCTATCCCTGGTGTACACGTGTACAAGGCCATGTGTCTTCATGTGGCCCGTGTCGTGTGCTAGACACGTGTGCACGCGTGCATAAGGCTGTGTACTGCGTGTGTGATCAGTGTGGTGATTTTGGTGTCATGGACACGGTTGTGTCCACTTGGTTGGACACAAACACTATAGGAGACACGTTCACATGTGTGTCTTTGTTTACCAACTAATAAATTATTAACTGTATTTTGGCTTTCGAATTGGGTTATCCTAAAATTCCTGATACATGCACACTGTTTTAAATTTCTGAATTTAAATGTGTTTTCAAACTATAATCCCAATGACTATTTGCTATATAATTAATCTCCCCATATGTCTGCGTATAGCTACTTGTTAGGTTGGTTGTTAACACAAGGAATTGAGATTCAAATTGGCTTTGGGACTGATATGTATAAACTATTTCCTATTTTACTATTCACTGTTAGCTAACTGTTATTTTGTTTGATTCCTATGAATACTGTTTTAATCTTTCCTGAGATTTGGTTAGGTCATGTTGGTAATGGGTTATAGTTTTTGAGTTTGTTTGGCATTGTTTAACTGTTAATGTAAACTGTCATTGCACTGTAAATCTGAGAATCACAAGGTAACACTCACACTTAGATACAGGCACTGATTTCCTGAGTTGATACCCATTCACTGATTTCATTCCCTGTTAACACGTTGTTGTCCCTATTACACACACACCCTACAATTCCTATACTCATTTACCCCACACACACATCGCTGATTCAGTTTCCTATATACACACACATTGACACACATAATGCTAGACACACATACCCCCCTACCTCCTAAACTGTAACTGAGTTCATCTCCTAAGATGAACACACACACAGGAACACCCTAGCCTAGTTTTCCCTAAAACCTCACATGTACCATATATTCACACACACTACTTGACACTTATTTACAAGTACACTCACACACACAAATTGCATGCACACACATTTGATACACTTTACTTTGTTAATTGTCTTGACTAAGAACCATTACACTAACCACTTGCTAACACTCTACTTTGGTCTTAACACACACATGTTATATGCCACACACACATACACTTTAATCCCTTGCCATGACACTATACACATACAATCCTTGTACAAAGATACTATTTTACCTATACATGTAACATCCCTTTATCTTTCTAATATATATATATACATGTAATATGTATGTATGATTAACATGTGGATATATATATATATATATATGTAGGCATATAGCCATACATGATTTTCCTATATATATATATAATATATATATATATATATATATATATATATATATATATATATATATAAATATATATATATATTAAAAATATATATATATATTATATATATATATATATATATATATATATATATATATATATATATATATTTATATATATATATAAATATATATATATATATATATATATATATATATATATTAATATATATTTTATATATAATATATAATATATATATATATATATATATATATATATAAAATAAAAAAAAAATATATATATACTATATATATATATATATAATATATATATATATATAGATATATATATATATATATATATATATATATATAGTATATATATATGAAAATATATATATGAAATATATATATATAAATATATATATATGAAAAAAAAAAAAAAAAAAAAATATATATATATATATATGAAATGTGTGTTGATGACTTGTGTGGCCTTGTATTGTGTGTCGATGCTAGGATAGACATGGTTAGGCTTAGTGAGACTTGTTTGGGTTAGGCTTGACCTAGTTGACTTAGTGTGACTAGTGTAGTTGACTAAGTTGACCAAGGTTGACTTTAGCCTAGATTGACCCCAAACATCATGTAGATGCATTATAGCAGTCTATTTTACTATTTTAGACATGTAGTGACTTGTACTGTTCTATAGGAGCTAAATACCACTTCGTCGAACAGTATATTCTCTTCAGATATTCAGGATACCAGGTGAGTACATTCTCTGATCATTTCATATCTTATTTAGGATTATATTTCATGCTTTAGATTACTTTACTTGATTGTGACACATTGGTAACACGGATTAGTACTATTTGAATCTTGTCGTACGATGTTATCCCCTTAGCGGATACATCGGCTATTTCATGTTCGTGTACTTTTTCATGAGCATCGTGTACTCCTTGTATTTGTGACATGCGTGTACAAATCTTGTGAAAATTGTGTACTCTCATGTGCTCATATGACCTTCGTGTACATTTCTCATCGTGTGTAATAACATAACTTGACTGGATCCTTGTGTATTGATTAGGGGCGGGGGAGTAGAAGTGGTTATGTACTCAATCTTATAGCTTATTCGTGTATAACCTCTGTAGATTACTCGTGTACAACATCGTGCCGTTTATATAACCATATTGTGCTCTAAATCACTAGTCACTTACAGTTCTTACTTATCATGTATTTATTTCCAGTTTATAAATATATCTCTTATTTTTGTGTACATTCTTCTTACAGTTCATGTATCTTACTCTCTAGCATGTTTATATTTCCTAACCTGTTATAATTTACAGGAGATGTATTGTGCTCGCTCCTGTCCTGACTGGACCTATTAAAAATATTACAGAGAACGAGGATGAGGCTCTGGTGTCTTCCTATTATGGTGCAGCTATAGACAACACTTGTGACTTGGACCCACTTGCAGTAGAGGATCTGCCACCAGTGGTTTAGACTGCTAGCTTAGACTCTTACATTGTCTTTCTCCTTGATACATTATTGTATATATTGGGAGTTTATTTTATCTGGATGTTTGTGGAGATGTTATCATAGACACTTAGATTTCTATCTATTGTATCTCTTGTGTGGATTCATTTATATCTATCTTTCTTATCGCATTCTACCTTAGATGTGATTGAGACTGTATTCTGCTATGTCACATCCATTCAGAGTGTATATACTGTACACGTACCTTATATTGTTAGATGATTGACCTAGGACAGTGTTCTACCGTCGACACTGCGACGTAGGCTGGACGTACCCACTTCTCGTGCCCTTACTCTAGGGTGCGGGTCGTGACACTGATAGTTTTTATTGCCTTGATATCTGCTATATCCGATTCATTTGTAGTGTCTTACTTGATTCCTGACACGATGATTCATGGACTAGTATACGTCGGATCATGTTATGAGACGTTATTCCTGGATTACTTGGTATATTAGTACATTGCTCGACTTGTTAACTGTACTTGTATAGACATTGACTTGGGAGTAGGCTGGCCCCCTGCTTTATGGTCCCGTGTCATGACGTATCATGTCCGAATCCATTATACTATTCGGGGATGGAGAGTTACTAGTAGGTTGTGTGATCAAATCCCTACTTGTTCTTCATATTTGTACCTGTTACTTGTTCATAGCTATACCTTCGCCTCACGACGGGTAAAGTCTGACCCTACTCGTTCAGAGCTTTCCATGGTGGCTGGCCTGATCTTGCCCTTTTGTACACCTATTCATAACCGGTCAGATGGAACAGCCTGATCTGGACCTAAGCCGATCACATAACGCACTAATAATTCATGGCACATTTTATATATTTACTTTATTACATCATATATCCTACTCAGTTCTACATTCAGTACTTTTCTCACCATGTTATGATATTCAGTACTCACATCCTATTATATATTTCCTGTTGATTTTGTCTTATATTTTATTATGATTGTCTCTTATAGAATTTGTCAATTCATATAGAACTGCTGTTAATGTTTTGTACTTGCTCATTTTTCTGACAGGATACCATTGATATATTACAGATGATTCTGAGGCAGACTGCTCGACCTACTATGGGGTCGGGGCCGATGGAGACTTAGGCCAGGACTGTGACCTGGTTGTTGAGCCAGTAGACTTTGCACACCTGGACTAGTATAGCTTAGTTAGGTTTGCCTGGACTGCAATCCAGCTAGTGTTTTCAGACTGTAGTTTTTATATTATATTTTGAGTTTCTGTGATGTTTTTATATCTCTGAGCTTGTGTTGGATCTTGAACTCTTTTTCAGTTTTCCCTTCTATCATATTTTTATTTCATGCTATCTATCCTAGTTTGTCTTGTGATTGAGTTATTCCATATTATACCTCCGTGCGGAGAAGACAGATTCCCTTATATTTGTCTAGTTGTAGTATTTATAGACGACCTATACAACGTTCTACTGCCGATTCTGTAGTGTAGGCTGGACATAACCACGTTCTCGTACCCTTTCTCAGGGTGCGGGTCGTGACAGCTGGACAGACCACTACCGTGCCACCATAAGGGAATGTACCACTGCCTCCACCACTACCATTTTTTCAGCAGTTTCTACCACAGTCGGGACCTCAGATGTCTCCACCACCGACTGATGGGAGCCCTACTTCCCAGTTCATGTATGCCATGATGCAGGCTCAGTGGCAGCAGATTGAGCTGATACGACAGACTATAATGGTAGCATTAGCTAGACCCCCACCTGTATCCCCGACACTAGCACCAGCACCAGCACCGGCTCTACATCCTTATGAAGGCTCTATCAAGAAATTCACAGACATGAACCCCAAGGCCTTCAGAGGAACGGAAAAGCCACTAGAGGTGTCTCAACGGCTTATTGGCACAGAGAAGTTACTGAAGGAATCCCAGTTACCAGCTCGAGATTTGATGACAGCAGTAGACCAACTATTAGAGGATAATACCCACTACTGGTAGAAGGCAAAAGAAAGTCGACTAGGTACTGGGATCACCTGGAAGCAGTTCTATGATCTATTCTATTAGAGATTTTTCTCCATCCATGTTCGAGATGGTCTATACGACCAGTTCCTTCATCTGAAGCAAGAAAATATGACAGTTGATGAGTATGACTCATAGTTCAATCGTCTGAGTAGATTTGGTGCGAGACTAATCCCGATCGAGTTAGAGAAGGCGAGGAGATTCAATCAGGGGCTTGCACCAGAGCTCAAGTCTTATACGACTAAACAGTCTCGAGTCTCCAATTCAGTTGTCTTGGAGGAAGCTCGTGCTCAGGAGATTCTTCGCAAGGAGCAGCAACAGACATCGAAACGTCATATACCAGCAGTGCCCGAGGTACTTAGGGTGGAACTATCAGGAGGCCCCCAGGACAGTTCCAGCAAAGGCCCACACCTTATCTGAAGCCCACCTACAATGATTGCGGGAAGCAGGGACACCTCATGAAGGACTATCGAACTCGACTTGGAGCATGCTTGAGATGCGGGTGTCACGCCCCAGAACCAGAATACCGGAGAGCGGGGGCAGACATAGCCAGCTACGCAATCCCAAAGTACGTTAATACTCTAAAATCACGTATAAGCTGTCAAGACATGGGGGTTACTCTACATGCCATCAGTCAATCCTATGATTTAACAATCCTAGGTATCTCAATCACAGGCAATTATACAAGAGCAAGAGTACGATCATCATACATACAATAGTAAGGCGTCCCGAACCATATATACATGACTGATCATGAAGCCAGTACCACAGAACTGATGACTAGCTAGAATATTAGTCGTACATGATAAGGACTAGCTATAGTCTAGAATACACATATCATGTTTATGCCCGTAGGCTACAATATCAAGGAAAATACCAAAACACGAGCTAAACACGTGCTCGGGGCTAAACGTTACAAGAAGAGAATTTACATATCAGTGGGAGAATGAAAAGAGCCCACTGAGGCACTCTGGTGCTCCGGCTGGTCACCGTCGAGTGAATGGTGCGGTAGATCCTTCGGGCTCTTCTATCAGAACCTGGCCATGCAAAACCAGTGGGGTCAGACCCCAAATAGCAAGTACCACAAAGGAGGCCGAACTATGAACTTAAAACCAGCAATCATAGGCAATTAACAGGGAGCGAAAGCAATAAGTAAGGGAGGATCGAGATTCGTGCAGTACCAATGCACTTAACCCGAACATAAGAAGGCAGTAAGTAAAACATTTAGTAAACACAATTAAAAGTAGACTTGTTAAGCAAACGATCCTTTAAGAGTTATGCAAAGCAAGTAGTTATATGAACAGGTGAGATAAAGTAACTAGAGAACATATTAAATAACTAGAGCTAGGCAATATACGAAGAGAGGACGAAAGTACTATTCCGGAAGCCAGGTTAGAACCCCTAAACCAAACAAGGACCGAGGTTGTAACCCTTCGCCTGAACAGAACTTGGTCTCTGATCATTTATTGCTAAAGGTGACAATCATTAAGTGACACTCAGAGAGTGACAAACAGGGAGTGACAATACAGAGTACAATACATTAGAATGACAATTATTGCAATCATTATCCTGGAAATAATTAGGAACTGGATCTAAACAAGACTTAGACTGGGAAGGTGATATACGATGAGATAACCATGGGACTATTCAGATAACCAGGTTACAACCCGTAAACCAAACAAGGACCGGGGTTGTAACCCTTCGTCTGAACAGAACTTGGTTTCTCCTACCATTTATCGGCAAGATAAAGTAAGAAATCAGGACATGTAACAATCAAGTACAAGATCAAGACAAGACTAGACTGATCGAACTCCATCCAACACTCACGAGCCAAGCAATAAGTACGGCTTGATACTTTAACTAACTAGGGTTATCACAGGCCTAGTTACTAACAAGATGCAAAGAGATTTCCAAGTCTGGTTACCCGTTTGCTGCTACCTGTGTGACCCCAGCAAAGAAAAGGAAAAGATAGCATGATATAGCAGACACACTGTAGTAAGATACATGTGTCCTAAGGTACCACGCTCGACGGCGGGCTGGAAGTGCGCTCATCTCGACGGATAGCAACAAATCCCATGTATATATATATATATAAGGCCGGGATCAAAGGGGCAACAGGTAACTGGGAAAGTCTCTTCATGAACTACTGTAGTATTCTAGTTATTAGCCTTAGCCATTTACAGTAGGTACTCCTGACCGTGGTACTCAGGAGTCCCATCCTAGACATGATGCAAGACAAGATAGGTTCATTTGTACAAGCACAATCGTCCACGGTGTCCAAATTATTCAATCTTATCAAGTCGTGTTAGCCGTCGCAACAGCATTTCGAGAAATATCATGTCAGGTTTATCATGTCAAGAGTGCGCCATGGCGGGCCACAATCATGTCATGTATATCATGTCAAGAGTGCGCCACGGCGGGCCACAATCATGTCAAGTTCACTGTCAAGTTATCCGGTCAAGTTATCATGTCGGGAGTGCACCACGGCGGGTCACTATCAGGTCATTATCATGTCAAGTTTACTGGTCAAGAGTGCGCCACGACGGGCCACTATCAGGTCATTATCATGTCAAGTTTACTGGTCAAGAGTGCGCCACGACGGGCCACTATCGTGTTTAGGGTACATGTGCCGGACAGTATAGTGCAAGCATTCAATCAGAAGACTCAAGTTATGCTGAGGTTATAAGACACAAGTCATCAGTAAAGATCAAATAACAATAGAGAAATAATAATAATAACAATAATTAAATAGCTGGACAAGGCACAGAAAGGAGCCCTGCGGCTCAGGGTCACTATCAAGTCATGCTAGTTCCTTGTCACACCATGTCATGTACAATTGTCATTTCAATCATGTCAATCAAATCGGGATTATCAAGTTCAGGACAAAAGGCGTAAGGATATAAAATGGGCATAAAATATACAACAGGGATAAATGTGTACTCAAGTTATACTGAAGTTACAAGATAAATAAAATATTAATAATCGAATACAAATAATAAGACAAAGCTCGGGAAAGACTCCATGCGGCTCAGGAATCCGAGTCCATGCGGCTCAGGGAATGAGCAGGGTCCTATGCGGTTCAGGGAGTCCTAGCCTTATGCGGCTGAAGGGGGAATCGGGCTTATGCGGCTGAGACAGCACATCTCATGCGGCTCAGGGAGACGGGTCTCATGCGGCTCAGAGAACGAGCCTCATGCGGCTGGGTCCAAGCAAGGGTCATGCGGCTCAGGACGGGTCAGGGTGCATGCGGCCTGAGATGATACGGGTTCATGCGGCTCAGGAATGTGGTGCATATGCGGCCAGCGGGAGATGGGTCATATGCGGCTGGGAGAGACTAGTCCTCATGCGGCTGAGAACGAGTAGTCCCATGCGGCTCAGGGAATGAAGGAACTCATGCGGCTGGGAACTCAGAAGTCCATGCTGTTCAGGATAACAGGGACTCATGCGGCTCAGTCTGAGCAAGGCTATGCGGCTAGATCCGAGTCAAGTCTCATACGGCTGGAAAAGACTTGCCGCATGATTGTTCATGCGGTCAAGTACTCAAGAAGTCTTATGCGGCTGGGAAATTCCATGCGGCCAGTAGAACTCGCCACATAGAGTTATGCGGCTGAGTCCATGCGGCCAGACTGTTCTTCTTCTCCAAGTTTTCCGAGAAGAAGAGCTAAGCAACCATGGCTTCCAAGCAACGTAAAACTTCCATCCAGAGCCCAAATCCGAACTTCTTAGGTCAAAATGGGGTAGAACGAGTTACTCTACAACATGAAACCATCAAAACTTGAAAATAACAATTTTTAATAGATCAAAACCCATAAAAACCGGATTTACTTCAAAGATAGATCTACAACAATCTAGCCATCAAATTAGAAAACTCCAAGTTCTAAACATGCTTAGAATGTAACAATAAAGAGAATGGAACAAACAAAATAGAAATAGTCCCACATTCGGCAAGGTGTACTTGCCTCTCTCTCTCTCTAATGGCTAGGGTTTGGTGGAAAAGAAATGAATGAGGGTGAATGAGGAGGGAGAGAGAAAAAGTGGCTTATATAATAAGCTCAAGTGATCTCCACCATTCATTCCTCTCCACTCAATCTAAACCATACACCTCATCTCATAAAGAACCAAACTAAACCAAGCCAAGTCAAAGTCGAACCGAACCAAATAAAACCAAATCCAAGTTAAACCAAGTCATGAAATCCTATACTTAGGAAATTTTAAAATATCATGCAAATCGATAAATACGAAATACGGCTCAAATAAACATGTATCCGTATAAAATACCGATACAGTGAGACGGGTCTCACAACTCTCCACACCTTAGAAAAATTCTGTCCTCGGAATTTTCTGAGGCTAGTCGAGCAAAATAACAAAACAAAAGCTCCAGGAAACTCAACAATCTCAATAAATCAAGCATGGCATATAAGTAAAGTAAAACAATCAGTAATGTAATTAAATGCGTAAGCGGTAAATAAATGCACAAGAACAAATACAATCATGATCAAGAAGGGCTGGAGGCATATGGATCAATATGTCTCCTGAGACAGTTGTGTAGAAACTCAACGTCCTCGCTGGCCTAAGCTGACTCCCAAAAATGGATAAAAGTCAAGCCTCAAGGTAAGTCGGTACCAATGACTTAGTTCAAGACATGACTCTACCCATGACGTATCATCGTAGTTGAAACAGATGCATAAACTTATCACCTGTCTCAAGATACGAAGACAGAAGAGACTGGCTGATCGAGATGGACTGATATCTCTGCCTGCATGCTGAGACTGATCCTCTATAACTGGCCTGGCTAAAGAATGCTGAGCTGCCCTCGGCAAAACACGAACAAGATAATCAGAGGGATCAAGAACAGTGCCCTTGAAAGTTGAAGGACACAAGATCAAATCATGGGAATGAATGACCAATGATCAAAACATATATCAAATGAAGTATCAGAGATAGAGAATAATCCGAAGGAGATCAATAAGGATAATCGTGATTGAGATATCTAAACATGGTAACCCCCACAAATCTAAAAATCGAAACCTGCGTGGGCCACCACTAAAACCATGTCACGCCCCAGAACCAGAATACCGGAGAGCGGGGGCAGACATAGCCAGCTACACAATCCCAAAGTACGTTAATACTCTGAAATCACGTATAAGCTGTCAAGACATGGGGGTTACTCTACATGCCATCAGTCAATCCTATGGTTTAACAATCCTAGGTATCTCAATCATAGGCAATTATACAAGAGCAAGAGTACGATCATCATACATACAATAGTAAGGCGTCCCGAACCATATATACATGACTGATCATGAAGCCAGTACCACAGAACTGATGACTAGCTAGAATATTAGTCGTACATGATAAGGACTAGCTATAGTCTAGAATACACATATCATGTTTATGCCCGTAGGCTACAATATCAAGGAAAATACCAAAACACGAGCTAAACACGTGCTCGGGGCTAAACGTTACAAGAAGAGAATTTACATATCAGTGGGAGAATGAAGAAGAGCCCACTGAGGCACTCTGGTGCTCCGGCTGGTCACCGTCGAGTGAATGGTGTGGTAGATCCTTCGGGCTCTTCTATCAGAACCTGGCCATGCAAAACCAGTGGGGTCAGACCCCAAATAGCAAGTACCACAAAGGAGGCCGAACTATGAACTTAAAACCAGCAATCATAGGCAATTAACAGGGAGAGAAAGCAATAAGTAAGGGAGGATCGAGATTCGTGCAGTACCAATGCACTTAATCCGAACATAAGAAGGCAGTAAGTAAAATATTTAGTAAACACAATTAAAAGTAGACTTGTTAAGCAAACGATCCTTTAAGAGTTATGCAAAGCAAGTAGTTATATGAACAGGTGAGATAAAGTAACTAGAGAACATATTAAATAACTAGAGCTAGGCAATATACGAAGAGAGGACGAAAGTACTATTCCGGAAGCCAGGTTACAACCCCTAAACCAAACAAGGACCGAGGTTGTAACCCTTCGCCTGAACAGAACTTGGTCTCTGATCATTTATTGCTAAAGGTGACAATCATTAAGTGACACTCAGAGAGTGACAAACAGGGAGTGACAATACAGAGTACAATACATTAGAGTGACAATTATTGCAATCATTATCCTGGAAATAATTAGGAACTGGATCTAAACAAGACTTAGACTGGAAAGGTGATATACGATGAGATAACCATAGGGACTATCAGATAACCAGGTTACAACCCGTAAACCAAACAAGGACCGGGGTTGTAACCCTTCGTCTGAACAGAACTTGGTTTCTCCCACCATTTATCGGCAAGATAAAGTAAGAAATCAGGACATGTAACAATCAAGTACAAGATCAAGACAAGACTAGACTGATCGAACTCCATCCAACACTCACGGCCAAGCAATAAGTACGGCTTGATACTTTAACTAACTAGGGTTATCACAGGCCTAGTTACTAACAAGATGCAAAGAGATTTCCATGTCCGGTTACCCATTTGCTGCTACCTGAGTTACCCCAGCAAAGAAAAGGAAAAGATAGCATGATATAGCAGACACACTGTAGTAAGATACATGTGTCCTAAGGTACCACGCTCGACGGCGGGACTGGAAGTGCGCTCATCTCGACGGATAGCAACAAATCCCATGTATATATATATATATAAGGCCGGGATCAAAGGGGCAACAGGTAACTGGAAAAGTCTCTTCATGAACTACTGTAGTATTCTAGTTATTAGCCTTAGCCATTTACAGTAGGTACTCCTAACCGTGGTACTCAGGAGTCCCATCCTAGACATGATGCAAGACAAGACAGGTTCATTTGTACAAGCACAATCGTCCACGGTGTCCAAATTATTCAATCTTATCAAGTCGTGTTAGCCGTTGCAACAGCATTTCGAGAAATATCATGTCAGGTTTATCATGTCAAGAGTGCGCCACGGCGGGCCACAATCATGCCAGGTATATCATGTCAAGAGTGCGCCACGGAGGGCCACAATCATGTCAGGTATATCATGTCAAGTTCACTGTCAAGTTATCAGGTCAAGTTATCATGTCGGGAGTGCACCACGGCGGGTCACTATCAGGTCATTATCATGTCAAGTTTACTGGTCAAGAGTGCGCCACGACGGGCCACTATCAGGTCATTATCATGTCAAGTTTACTGGTCAAGAGTGCGCCACGACGGGCCACTATCGTATTTAGGGTACATATGCCGGACAGTATAGTGCAAGCATTCAATCAGAAGACTCAAGTTATGCTGAGGTTACAAGACACAAGTCATCAGTAAAGATCAAATAACAATAGAAAATAATAATAATAACAATAATTAAATAGCTGGACAAGGCACAGAAAGGAGCCCTGCGGCTCAGGGTCACTATCAAGTCATGCTAGTTCCTTGTCACACCATGTCATGTACAATTGTCATTTCAATCATGTCAATCAAATCGGGATTATCAAGTTCAGGACAAAAGGCGTAAGGATATAAAATGGGCATAAAATATACAACAGGGATAAATGTGTACTCAAGTTATACTGAAGTTACAAGATAAATAAAACTTTAATAATCGAATACAAATAATAAGACAAAGCTCGGGAAAGACTCCATGCGGCTCAGGAATCCGAGTCCATGCGGCTCAGGGAATGAGCAGGGTCCTATGCGGTTCAGGGAGTCCTAGCCTTATGCGGCTGAAGGGGGAATCGGGCTTATGCGGCTGAGACAGCACATCTCATGCGGCTCAGGGAGACGGGTCTCATGCGGCTCAGAGAACGAGCCTCATGCGGCTGTGTCTAAGCAAGGGTCATGCGGCTCAGGACGGGTCAGGGTGCATGCGGCCTGAGATGATACGGGTTCATACGGCTCAGGAATGTGGTGCATATACGGCCAGCGGGAGATGGGTCATATGCGGCTGGGAGAGACTAGTCCTCATGCGGCTGAGAACGAGTAGTCCCATGCGGCTCAGGGAATGAAGGAACTCATGCGGCTGGAAACTCAGAAGTCCATGCGGTTCAGGATAACAGGGACTCATGCGGCTCAGTCTGAGCAAGGCTATGCGGTTAGATCCGAGTCAAGTCTCATACGGCTGGAAAAGACTTGCCGCATGATTGTTCATGCGGTCAAGTACTCAAGAAGTCTTATGCGGCTGGGAAATTCCATGCGGCCAGTAGAACTCGCCGCATAGAGTTATGCGGCTGAGTCCATGCGGCCAGACTGTTCTTCTTTTCCAAGTTTTTCGAGACGAAGAGCTAAGCAACCATGGCTTCCAAGCAACGTAAAACTTCCATCCAGAGCCCAAATCCGAACTTCTTTAGGTCAAAATGGGGTAGAACGAGTTACTCTACAACATAAAACCATCAAAACTTGAAAATAACAATTTTTAATAGATCAAAACCCGTAAAAACTGGATTTACTTCAAAGATAGATCTACAACAATCTAGCCATCAAATTAGAAAACTCCAAGTTCTAAACATGCTTAGAATGTAACAATAAAGAGAATGGAACAAACAAAATGGAAATCGTCCCACATTCGACAAGGTGTACTTGCCTCTCTCTCTCTCTAATGGCTAGGGTTTGGTGGAAAAGAAATGAATGAGGGTGAATGAGGAGGGAGAGAGAAAAAGTGGCTTATATAATAAGCTTAAGTGATCTCCACCATTCATTCCTCTCCACTCAATCTAAACCATACACCTCATCTCATAAAGAACCAAACTAAACCAAGCCAAGTCAAAGTCGAACCGAACCAAATAAAACCAAATCCAAGTTAAACCAAGTCATGAAATCCTATACTTAGGAAATTTTAAAATATCACGCAAATCGATAAATACGAAATACGGCTCAAATAAACATGTATTCATATAAAATACCGATACAGTGAGACGGGTCTCACAGCGGGTCAGGGCAACCCAAGGTAAAGGATTGTCTGGAGCAGCACACATTAGTTCATGCCCAGCAGAACCCGAGATCGACAACCCCAGCACTTCCAGCTCCGCGACTAGCAACAGGAGCACCTCGCCCACCATTACCACCCTAGTCAGTACAGTTTGAGAAGGCCAGAGCTCAGGGCCGTAGACAGAATTATGGGCATGCATTCTCTCTAGCTATTGAGGATACAAAGATAAAGGCATAGGTCATAGCAGGTATGGTTTTAGTTGCTTCATTTCCTGCCATTACTTTGTTTGACACTTGAGCCACTCATTCATTCATAGCCACTAGTTTTGCCACTAGACACATAATTTCCATCACACCCTTATCTAAGAATATTAGAATCCTCACTAGAGGAGGAGTTATACCTGTTAGTGGTGTTTGTAGACTTTGTCCTGTAGTGATATGTGGTAGAGAGATGAAAGCATAGCTTCTTGTATTTCCTAAGCCGACATTCAACGTGGTTCACAGAATGGACTGGTTAAACCAACATTTTGCCCTTATAGACTACTATAGGGGCAGTATCTTCTTTATACCACCGAATGCGACGAAGTTCAAGTTCACTAAGGAAGAAGGAAAGAGTTGTGATGCACCCACAATAGGGACTCATATGATGATGCAAGACACCCTTCAGCACCCTATCATCTCTGAGTTCGAAGATGTATTCCTCGAGGAATTGCCAGGACTGCCACCCGACCGAGACATTGAGTTTTTTATTGAGCTTATTCTAGGAGCCGAGCCTATTTCATCTCAAGTTTATCTACTAGCACCCAAGGAGTTGGTAGAGATAAAGATGTAAATAGACGACTTATTAGAGAAAGGCTTTATTAGTGCCAGTGTGTCACCAAGGGGAGCACCCATTCTTTTTGTGCCTAAGAAAGATGGGACAGTGCGTATGTGTATCGACTATAGAGCTTTGAATGCAGTGACGGTGGAGAACAAGTACCCTTTGCCGTACATAAACGATCTATTCGATCAACTGAGAGGAGCACAAGTATTCTCCAAGATCAACTTACGATCGGGCTATCATCAATTGAAGGTTCAGAAGGAAGATATTCCAAAGATGGCATTCCAATCGAGGTATGGACACTGCGAGTTCTTGGTCATGCCTTTCGGTTTGACCAATGCTCCCGCGGTCTTCATGAACTTAATGAACAAGATCTTTCACCAGTACTTGGACAACTTCGTAGTCGTCTTTGTAGATGATATCTTGATACACTCGAAGAGCCAACAGGAGCATGAGCATCATCTACGAATTATTTTAGGGACCTTGAGGGATGAGCTACTTTTCGCGAAGCTTAGCAAGTATGATTTATTTCTCAAGAAGATTTTGTTTCTTAGGCACATTGTTACGTGTGATGGCATATCGGTAGATCCGGAGAAGATCACAGCAGTAAAGGCATACCCCGCTCCCATATCAGCTTCCGATGTGAGAAGTTTTTTTGGACTTGCGGGTTATTACCGAAGGTTCGTAGAAGATTTCTCTGAAATAACGAGGCCTATGACTCGACTAACTTGCAAGGATCAGAAATTTGTATCGATAGATGAGGGTCAACCCGCTTTTGACGAGTTAAAGAAGCGCTTTACCCCGACATTTATCTTGACACAACTATCAGGCCCGGGAGGATTCATGATCTACATCGATGCATCTGGGAAGGGATTATGATGCGTATTGATGCAGCATGGTCATGTAGTAGCATATGCGTCAAGACAGTTGAGGGTACACGAGAAGAATTACCCAACCCACGATCTAGAGCTCGTATCGGTTATCTTTGCTTTGAAGTTATGAAGATACTACTTGTACGGTGAGAAGGTAGATATCTACACTAATCATAAGAGCCACAAATATGTATTCACACAAAAAGAGTTGAATATGCGACAACGACGTTGGTTGGAGTTAATGAAAGATTACGAGAACGAGCTACATTATCATCCGGGCAAGGCTAATGTTGTGGCAGATGCATTAAGCCGTAAGCCCATGGCTCATTTCTTGACCACATAGAGAGAGTTGATTAGAGATTTGTAGTAGCTTGGTATTGAGGTAGTATAGCGTGGAGCGTATGGCGTATTAGCCAATCTCCAAGTACAATCATCACTAGTAGAGAGGATCAAGGTGGTATTGCCCACGGATGCTAGATTTCGACGGCTTAGAGGGAGGACTGAAGCAGGAGAGCAGACGGGATTGAGGATTCATCCCGATGGGACATTGTGATGTGGTGATCGCATCTATGTTCTTAATGGAGAGTTGCGACAAGAGCTGTTGACGGAAGCACATTGTTCGACTTACTCTATATACCCCGGAGGAACCAAGATGTATCGAGATTTGCGATAGTATTATTGGTGGCACTGAAATAAAGCAAGAGATAGCTCATGTCGTGGCCAAGTGTTTAGTATGTCAGCAAGTGAAGGCAGAGCATAATAGGACAGCGAGATTGTTGCAGCCGCTCCCCATTCCCGAGTAGAAGTAGGAGCACATTACTATGGATTTCATAATGGGATTTCCTCAGAGTCCTAGTGGACTAGATGCGGTATGGGTGATTGTTGATAGGCTTACCAAGTCAGCCCATTTCTTACCTTTTAGAGTGGGACAATCCACAGAAGTTTTAGCGAATATGTACATAAAGCAAATAGTAAAGCTACACGGTTACCAGTTAGCATCTTGTCGGACTGTGACTCGAGGTTCACCTCGCACTTTTGGAGAAGTATGCAAGATAGTTTGGGTACACGTTTGAAGCATGGCATACCATCCGTAGACAGACGGCCAGTCAGAGCGTATGATTCAGACGCTAGAGGATATGTTGAGAGCGTGTATGCTTGACTTTGGCGGATCATTGGAAGACCACCTTAATCTTGTAGAATTTTCCTATAATAATATCTATCAAGCGAGCATTTAGATGGCTCCGTTTGAAGCATTGTATGAAAGTAAGTGTCGATCTCCTGTTTGTTGGAGTGACATAGGAGAGCGACAGATATTGGGTCCCCAGTTGGTTGTGAGCACAGTAGAGAAGGTGAAGAAGATACAAGACCATTTGGGAGCAGTGCAGGATCGACAGAAGCAGTGGGCAGAAAATTGTCATCGACCCTTGGAGTTCAAGGAAGGTGACCATGTTTTCTTAAAGATATCCCCCACTAGAGGCACGATTCGATTCGTAGGATGTGGCAAGTTGAGTCCAAGATACATCGGCCCTTTCGATATCTTGGAACGTATTGGAGAGGTTGCCTACAGATTGGCATTGTCACCGTCGATAGAGAGTAAATGACATATTTTACGTGTTTCAGCTGAGGAGGTACGTGGCAGATAGTAGTTATGTGCTCGATCACTCCGAAATTACATTTGGACCGAGCTTATCGTACCAAGAGCAACCGATAGGTATCCTTGATCGCCGAGTGAAGGTGTTGCAGAATCAATCTATACCATTGGTTCGCGTGGCATGGAAGCATCACTCGCCAGAAGGGTCTACTTGGGAGCGCGAGGGCAACATTCGGAATCGCTATACGCATTTGTTTGAAAACCAAGGTACGTCTTGCATGTTAGTTCTTTTAATTTCGCATTGCATTGCATACCACGACGTTAGTTTTAATTTCCAGAACGAAATTTTTATAAGTTCGGTAGGATGTAAACTCCCAGATTTTCAAAGACTTTTTTTATATTACATTTTGTTTTTCATATATTTTTACGAGTTTTATTTAATTATTAAATGGTATAGTTATATTTCTTGTTAAGATTATATTAAAATTTAATGTAATATACATGAGTATAATACCCCTATCCTAGGAAAGTAATTATATATATATATATATATATATATATATATATATATATATATATATATATATATATATATATATATATATATATATATATAATATAGATATATAGTTAGGGTTCTTTATGTGTTTAAACAATATATATATAATATATATATATATATATATATATATATATATATATATATATCCACCAATAATAACAAAGAACAATAAAATTACTTAGACACATAGAAACCTAACTATACATCTACTAATAACAACAAAGAGCAGATAGGGATGGTCACTGTTCATCCCTTTGAGGCGAGCCCAAAACCGGGTTCATTTCTTTTTCGTTTTCTTCCTACTTCTTCAAACCAAGCCTTTTCGAACCCTTTAAAATCTAAACCTAAATCCAATGAATCTCCTAGAGAACAAACTCTTATCCGATTTTCTTTTGATGACACCCAAGATCCAAATTTAAAATTTATTCGAAATCATCTCAAAATTTGTTTAAAACTGCTATAAAATCCGAGAACAGAGTAATCGGAGCAGAACTTCATACGAGATCCCCGTAACCATACATAGACCTCTGCTAGTTCTCTTGAACGACCCAAATGCCACCACACCCCTGTCCGACCCAGGCGACCCTCTACAACCACCGCATCGCCGTGACCACCGTACACAAGTCGTCGATCGCCAGAAAGCTGAGAGACTCCGTTCTTCGAAATAGTCGAGGTACACCACTTTCGAGCCTTTGTTTATAATTTCTATTCGATCTTTTTTTGATCTGTCAACTCTTACGTATAGACAACATAACCCTCTCTAAACCTAGTAATTAGATTCAGTGGTAGTTAACTCCGTTGCACGCGAAGGCGACCCAAAGTCGGGAACAATTTTGTTCAAGAACTGAGTTTAGGGCTTTCCAGAACCCTGACTTGGAAGGGTAACCCCGACCTACACACTTAGAATTTTCGAAAATCCAATTTAAAATAATTAAAGGAAACATATAGGAGATCAAAACCTCTGTTGTACATTCACTTTTAATGCACCATATAGAAAGTTAATCGTCGTTGAAAAACCAAAAAAATTGCTTTCAAAAACTGTAAAATTTTTAGAAACTTGACCGATACGACGTGCGTCCCGGCAAGCCGGATGACGTGGTCATAAATCATATGCATCGAAAGGTGTGTATGGATGTTGCCGACGTGTGGGAACTGACGAAACTCACGAAATCAGCGCGTATCCGTCAAGATACCCCCATATCGACCATTTACAAACTTGGCCATAAATTTAGGTACATTCGTTGGTTCGAGATGCAACTTGCGCCAGCAGGATCGTATTGAAATTCTGGACCAGTGTGCCAAGTTTGATCCGATTCTGAGAAGGTCGACCGGAATGCCTATTTTGGCGGGCCCCTAACCCGATCCAACGGACAAAATTATATACGGCACGTCGGAATCCAACTTTGGACATACGGTTGGGTTCGTCTCCTCAAATTGGACCCATAGACATGTAGTTTGATGACTTTAGAGACCATAGTTATTGGCACGTATTTTAGGACAAAACAGGTCCAATGGCGGACATCGTTTTGATCCAAAATTATGATTTTGCACCCGTTCTAGAATTGGAAATTTGGACAGATAT
>JANAVB010033773.1:0-82500 GCA_029216955.1 Iris pallida | reverse complement strand
TCATGAGCTCATCAGATTCAATCATTGAAAGATCATGACGAAGGGCAAGACCATGATGTATTAAACACCTCTCAAGTGTGTTACGTAATATTCTTATATCCCCGTCTATGGTTTCATGACCAGTGAAGCTTTCAATTGCTTGAATCAAAGGGGCTTATCCAAAAGATTTACGATATGACCAGGATGATGTTTCAAATACCACACATGAGCCACTGCGCAGGCGAGTTTGATGTATCCCATTTGATATCTTTGTATCCGAGAATCGACAACGTCTTGATATGTGCAAAAGGAATATTTCTCTCTATAATTCCTTCGATTCAGTTCTCCAAAAGGGAGTGAAAACTCTGCACACAAATCCTGGCCATACCCTCTAGATGGACACCTGTCAGTGGCATCATAGGTATAGCAGTTGTTTGAGCCTCCGCCTCAGATGAAGAATGGATTTCTGAACAGATGTCACGCAAAAGAAAGATTCTGTTCCTTCAAAACAAAAGAAGTAGAAGACAAAATTTGAGAAAGTATATAGTGCCTATATCCACTTTACCATCTGTAGGTAAACTTGTTCCTGCAGGCTTTTTGATTGCCTCTGGTACTGATTTTCCAACAAGCTTTACAAATTCTTGTTTAGTTGTCTCAGCGTCGACTTGGGATGAAAAAGGCAACAAACAATCTCAGGCTTGTTCTGAACTTTTGGTTCGATAGATGAATCTTTTGGCTCTGAACCATGAATTATTGAAGGATCACTTGGCAGTTGCATACTCGCTTCAATCACTTTAAGGTTGCCCAAGTCTATATTTTCGAAAGTAGGCCACCTTCGCCAATTATACCCCTAGTTTCAGATGCCACATGAGATTGGTCACCTTCATTCGCCATCCAGTCATCTACTGATTCGTCTTCTTGGACAAGCTTCGAGGGCCCTGCGCCATTCTTATATAGTATCTCAGCTACTTTTGACGTTACCCCAACGGGTGAACCCATAATGTTCATGTAGGAATGAAATCGTAAAGCATAATACTCTAGAGGGGGGGTGAATAGAGTTGGCAGCAGAAATATGCTAATTAAAAAATGTTAGCAGCAAGATCACAGAATAATAATCACAACTAAATAATGTAAAGGCAGAGATAAGAAAGCAAACGCAAAGACAGCGATGTATACTGGTTTCCCGCTATTGAGGACTAATCCAGTCGGTAGAACTCTTGCTACCAGTTGAATCCACTATTGGCAAAACTGCAAGTTTTCTTACGAAGTCTTTGCAACTTCTACAACGCGAGCTTTGATACGAAGAACTCGTCCAAGTTCAAATGTGAAGAGGTATTCTTCAATCAAGCCTTCTGATTACAATCTCTCAGAAACTTCTAGACCGTACCGCACTGGCAAATCGACTAGAGGATTGTAATTGGCTTAGGATCTGAAATTTAAAGCTCAAGAAAACTCTTTAGAAGACTGAAAGCTTTAGATAGAGAGAAGATTGAAAGTGAATGAGTGAGTTGAAATGATCGAAATCCTTCTCTATTTATAGGAGTTCCAAAGACAGAATTCTCGCAGAATTCGGACAGAATTTGGGCAGAACTCTATAAGAAAATCTTGGTCAAATCCGCAACTGCAGGAGGACCAAGTTCAGAAGATTCAAAAATCAAACAGATACCAACCGAACTCTGGCTGAACTCTGGCCGAGTTCTGTCAGGGTTAGGTCAGGTTTTAAAACATAGTTTTTGATGATTTTTGAAAACCTTTTTGAAGCTTTTGTTTAAATGAATGTTTTTCAAAACAAAGGATATTTTAAAAGTATTTTGAAAACATTTTGGAATAGCCTATTTGCCAGTACAACTCGGTGTAAAACGTGTTCCTAGACTCAATAAAATAAAAAATATATTGCTCAAAGAAATACAGACTCGAACAGGCAAACATAGCTTCGGTCTTAACTGTGTAGAGAGCTGTTCTTGTTCATGTCCAAGAGTCCGATACATCCTGACTAGCTTCATATATCGAGACAGAGTTTGATCAAATATTAAAATCAGGTTGACCATATGACCAATGGGCCAACAATCTCCCATATTTTGATAATTGACAAACTATGAATGATATAACATTTAAGCTTGAAAAATAATCAAAAATTGTTCATATCCTGCTTTTTCTCAAAAGAATGTTAGATCTTTATTTTTCTCTCCCGTTGTCACTTAGCAAAATAATTGCAAAAGAGAGAAACTCCCCCGCAATCAATGCATAAATAACAAACAGTGAAGAAACATAGAACATAATCATGATAAATGATAGAAATAGTAAAGAAAATTTAAAATATATCACAGACATGTATTTGTACTCGGGCAGTTTATAATAAACAAAGAATTATATCACAGGCAGTTTATAGTAGAGAAGCAGATAAGGAAATACTAAGTAAATAAACTGATGTGAATCATAAACTATGAATCTCATAAAGATAAAGATGTTCAGATGACATCAAATAAAATAAATCCAGTACAAGTCCTCAAAAAGAAATACTGATAATAAAGTCTGAAAATAGAAAAACTTAGAATGTCGGAGCATTTCCAAGTATATAGTAGATAATGTCTAAGTCTCAAACATCAATTAACATATCACAACTCCTCATCATCATCATCATTATCAGTATGATGACCAGCATGTCCAGAAGGACCAACTCCAGAGGTACCCGTGCCAGAAGGGTGAGGAGGAGCGCCATTGTAAAACTCACCGACATAGTCACGATGAGGAGGAAATAAGGAGTTATATCTCCCGAGAATTGAAGTATGTAGTAGAGAATGACGAACTCCGTATGAATCTAAAGTTTGGATTGATTTCACCACTTGGATTGGAAGAGAGGGAGTGGTGAAGAACTAGGGTTAGAGGGCCTCCTCGCACGGCTGCTGGTTCTGTTTGATGTGGTTTGGAAGCAATGAAGAAGAAAGGCTCTCGGGTTCTGGTTATATAACCTGATACCTTCAACCGAACTCGGGCCGAATTCGGGCCGAATTCTGGCTGAATTCGCCTGGGTTTGGTTTGGAACACTTTCTTTTTCATTGGCTCATTTCAAATATTTAATTCAAAGATTAGTAATTTCAACCTTCAATTAATATAATTAATATTATTTTATAGATTAAATATCATTACACAGCGACTGTTTCAGATTAGCTATAGGAGTACTGTCCCATTTGGCGGAGGTTCACCGGGGAACATTTAAGTACCGCTTCGCTTCAACCGTAGTTGTGGTGACAGATAGACTCTTTATTGGCTTGTCTCTAACACAGTTTTTGCGTATTGAAATAGAATCATAAAATAACATTAATTAATATTATTAACGTCCAAAATTCATAATTCTCGACGTAAATAATTGAAACGATATTCTGCTAGAGGTTTTGTGAAAATGTCAGCTAATTGATTCTCAATATCTATGTATACAAGGTCAATATCTCCATTTTGATGATGATCTCTAAGAAAATGATGTCTAATCTCGATATGTTCGATATGTTTAGTACTGAGAATGACATACAGGATTCTTAGTCAAATTAATAGTGCTCGTGTTATCACAGAAAATGGGAATATGTGTATAAAATAAATCATAGTCTTCCAAGGTTTGTTTATCCACAAAATCTGAGCACAACAACGTCCTGCGGCGATATACTCAACCTCTGTTGTTGATAGGGCTACAGAATTTTGCTTTTTACTAAACCATGAGACTAAAGCCTTGCCTAAGAAATGACATGTGCCACTGGTACTTTTTCTATGAACTTTGCATCCAGCAAAATCTGTATCCGAATAACCAGTAAGGTCAAAGGACCTAGTTTTGGGATACCACAAGCCAACAGAAGAAGTGCCCTTAAGGTATCGAAAGATACGCTTAACTGCGCACAGATGTGATTCCTTTGGATTAGCTTGAAAACGTGCACACAGGCAAACACTAAACATAATATCTGAACGACTAGCAGTTAAATAAAGTAAACTACCGATCATACCTCGATACTTACGTGTGTCGACCGGCTTGCCTTGTTCATCAATATCAAGCTTTGTTGAAGTTGCCATCGGAGTGCCAATAGGTTTGACATTGTCCAGATCGAACTTCTTTAGCAAATCTTTTGTGTACTTAGCTTGATTTATGAACGTCCCATTGTCAGTTTGTTTGATTTGCAGTCCGAGAAAGAATTTTAGCTCTCCCATCATGCTCATCTTAAACTCATTCTGTATACACTTAGAAAATTCTTGACACATAGATTCATCAGTAGATCCAAATATGATATCATCTACATAGACTTGTATTAAAAGAAGCATACCATTAAAGGACTTAATAAAAAGAGTAGTGTCAACCTTGTCTTTTAAAAAACCGTTGTCAAGTAGAAAAGAGCTTAGACGATCATACCAAGCACGAGGGGCTTGTTTCAAACCGTACAAAGCTTTCTTCAACTTAAAAATATGATCAGGATTTTTAAAATCTGTGAAACCTGGAGGTTGTGCTCTGATACCAATTGTAGGAACGAAATCGTAAAGCACAATACTCTAGAGGAAGGATGAATAGAGTTGGCAGAGAAATATTGCTAATTAAAAATTGTTAGCAGCAAGATCACAGAATAATAATCACAACTAAGTAATGTAAAGGCAGAGATAAGAAAGCAAACACAAAAACAGCGATGTATACTGGTTTCCCTCTGTTGAGGACTAATCCAGTCGGTAGAACTCTTGCTACCAGTTGAATCCACTATTGGCAAAACCGTTTAAAAATGCACTCTTGATATCCATTTAAAATAATTTGAAATTATGAAAACATGCAAATGCACATAACATGCGAATGGATTCTAATCTCGCAACTGGGGCATAAGCCTTATCGTAGTCGATACCTTCTTCTTGATTGTATCTTTGAGCTACGAGTCGAGCCTTATTACGAGTCACTAAACCATTCTCATTGAGTTTATTTCGGAATATCCAATGGGTGCCAATGACCGGATGATCAATAGGCTTGGGAACAAGTTCCCAAACTTGATTTCGTTCAAATTGGTTTAATTCCTCTTGCATAGCATCTATCCAAAAATTATCACTACATGCTTCATCAATAGTTTTTGGTTCAAGCTGTGAAATAAATGCAACACTAGAAACAATATCTTTACTGGATGTACGAGTACTTACACCTTTGGTAATATCACCAATTACCAAATCTTTTGGATGATCAGCCGTAAATTTTAATCTTTTCGACAGACTCTGAAGGTAGCTGGTTCCTAGATCTTCTCTAAGAGGATCAGCTAGTGCTGAGCTTGGTTGAGATTCAGCTGGTGTTGAGCTTGGTACAGATGGATCTTCGTCATTGTCATCGATAGTCATTTGATTCAATTTATTAAAGGTGACATTGATTGATTCTTCGATGATCATGGTTCGTTTGTTGAAGACTCTGTATCCTTTGTTCTTGGCTGCATAACCTCCGAGGCTAGCAACTTTGAATGTGGATCTGGTAGCTTTGTTCTTTTCACATTGACTGCATACCGAATCCTTCTTGAATGTAATATCAGGTAAACCGCGTACTAGCTTTTCTGTGGATAATCATGATATTGTGTCCATATTTGCGTGACCGAGTCTCATATGCCACAGATGACTCTCATCGCTTTTAGCCATTAAGCATCTACCTGAAATGTTAGTTTCTTCCAACAAATAGAAAATATATATGTTGTTTTCCCTGATACCTTCAAGATAGTACTACCAGTTGAACTATCAACTATAGTACATTTGTCTTTGCCAAAGTTGATGCCATAACCATGATCAGCTAAATGACTTATGCTGAGTAGATTATGTTTCAACTCGGTAACCAGACAGACATCCTTAATTACAGGATAGGGAGACTTACCAACATCACCGATACCAATAATATACCCTTTTAAATTATTACCGAAGGAAACATAACCTTCCTTCTTCTTCTTCGACGGTGTTGCAAATAATGTAGCGTCATCGGTCATATGCCGTGAACAACCGCTATCGAGGATCTATTTGCTTTTAGCATGTGAAGGGTGTTTCACCTACAAAATAATTTGTAGATGAAACTTTTGGTACCCATTTCTTATAGGGTCCTGAAATGTTAGCTTTTGGTATCCAAACATAAATATTTTAATCAACAAGCTTTCTGATTCTACATGCAGATGGAATATGACCAATGAGCCACAATAATGACATTGTGCATGTCGAGTGTTGAAAGCTGAGTGGTGTGCATGGTTGGTAGGTTTAGGTTTTCAAGTATAGAAGAAAGCATACCTATAATCCTGTTTGGGCTTAACCTTTTGGGGTAAAGGTTTGATAGGGTTAGGTCTGACAGTGTTTGGCTTAGGGAATGTTCCGATTTTTCGGTAAGTGACACGTGTTAGGGAAGGAAGCATCAGTCTCAGGCTGTTTTCCTAACCTAATTTCCAATCTTTTGGAAGTGTCATACAACTTAGTATAATCAGAAGTGAGTGTTTCTATTCTGATTTGTGCACATCGAAGACTTTTCTTCTCAATAGAAAGTTCTTCTTTCAGTTGGTCGATAACTTTGTCTTTCTCTTCAGATGACTTGGTAGTCTCGTATAATAAGAGCTTTATTGAAGAAAGCTCACCAGACTCACTAACATTATTTCTGACCTCAGCTAGTAGGTCGGTAAGTCTACCTATTTCACCTTTGTACTCTTTGAGTACCTTCTTAGAGGTCTGATACTTGCTACGCAGTTTTCTGTAATCATACATCAGTTCACTGAAGGCATCTCCTAATTGCTCAAAGGTGAAGTCATCATATGTATCAACTACAGGTTCAGTAGGTACCTGATCGGATGCCATAAAGCATACGTTTGCAGCGTCTTCTGATTGTTCGTCTTCTGAGTCGCTGGCTTCACTTTCATGCCATATGCTGGTATTGGCATACTTCCGTGATGTCGATCTCTTTAGGTTCCCTTTTTCATACCTGTTGCTCTTCTTGCTTGATGATGAGTTTGTAGGACAATCCTTCTTCATGTGTCCCTTCTTCTTACAGCCATAGCAGACAGCATCATCTTGATACCAGTTGTTACTGTTGTTGTTTTCTTTGGCTCTCTTCTCATGTCTCATGAATCTCTTGAATTTCCTTGCTAGGAGTGCTTGATCTTCAGCATCAGATTCACTGCTGTTTGAGTCACCTTCAGCAGCTTTTCTGTGCTGAGCCTTGAAAGCGATCATCTTCTCCTTTGGTGCAGGCTCTTCAAAGACTTGTAGCTCCAGTTCATGAGTGAGTAGCTTACCCATGAGTACTTCGAGGGACATAGTTGTGAGGTCGTTCCCTTCAATGATTGCAGTAGCCTTTGGAATCCAGTTTTTTGTGAGTGCTCGCAGGAGTTTGCGAATCTTTTCATTGTTACTGTACTCTTTGCCTAGGGAGGACAAAGGATTTATAATATCCAAGAATCTTTCGAACATCTGAGTAACTGTTTTGTCGGGCTTCATTTTGAACACCTCATACTCTTGAGTAAGTCTGTTGACTTTAGATTCTTTGACTTGAGTCGTGCCTTCATGTGTGACTTCAAGTAGCTTCCACACTTCATTAGCCGTTGTGCAGATAGACACTCTATTAAATTCAGTTCTGTCTAAAGCACAAAATAGAGCATTAATAGCACGTGCGTCAAGACTGGCATTTTTCTTTTCCTCCTCAGTATATCTGATATGGGTTTTTCAACTAAAACTCCATCAACATTTATACGACGTGGCTTTTGATAGCCATCAATAACAATGGACCATAAATCAAAGTCAAGTGATTTCAAGGAGAAACTCATCCGTGTTTTCCAATAGGTATAGTTCGTACCATCAAACAGTGGAGGTCTGTTTGTGGCCTGGCCTTCACTTGTGAATTTTACAGTTGCCATGTGTTGTGCTGTGATCTATGTAACAATTAATTAAATAAATAAATAATTGCAATGTTACCTTGCTTTACCAGTAACACCCGCTCTGATACCAATTGTAGGAACGAAATCGTAAAGCACAATACTCTAGGGGGTGAATAGAGTTGGCAGCGAAAATATGCTAATTAAAAAATGTTAGCAGCAAGATCACAGAATAATAATCACAACTAAATAATGAAAAGGCAGAGATAAGAAAGCAAACTGCAAAGACAGCGATGTATACTGGTTTTCCCTCTGTTGAGGACTAATCCAGTCGGTAGAACTCTTGCCACCAGTTGAATCCACTATTGGCAAAACCGTAAGTTTTCTTACGAAGTCCTTGCAACTTCTACAACGCGAGCTTTGATACGAAGTACTCGTCCAACTTCAAATGTGAAGAGGTATTCTTCAATCAAGCCTTCTGATTACAATCTCTCAGAAACTTCTAGACCGTACCGCACTGGCAAATCGACTAGAGGATTGTAATTGGCTTGGGATCTGAAATTTAAAGCTCTAGAAAACTCTTTGGAAGACTGAAAGCTTTAGATAGAGAGAAGATTGAAAGTGAATAAGTGAGTTGAAATGATCGAAATCCTTCTCTATTTATAGGAGTTCCAAAGACAGAATTCTGGCAGAATTCGGGCAGAATTCGGGCAGAACTCTATGAGAAAATCTCGGTCAAATCCGCAACTGCAGGAGGACCAAGTTTAGAAGATTCAAAAATCAAACGGCCACCAACCGAACTTTGGCTGAACTCTGGCCTGAACTCTGGCCGAGTTCTGTCAGGGTTAGGTCAGGTTTTAAAATATAGTTTTTGATGATTTTTGAAAACCTTTTTGAAGCTTTTGTTTAAATGAATGTTTTTCAAAACAAAGGATATTTTAAAAGTATTTTGAAAACATTTTAGAATAGCCTATTTGCCAGTACGACTTGGTGTACAATGTATTCCTAGACTCAATAAAATGAAAAATACATTATTCAAAGAAATACAGACTCGAACAGGCAAACATAGCTTCGATCTTGAACTGTGTAGAGAGCTGTTCTTGTTCATGTCTAAGAGTTTGATACATCCTATCTAGCTTCATATATCGAGATAGAGTTTGATCAAATATTAAAATCAGGTTAACCATATGACCAATGGGCCAACAGTTCACACTTTCAGTAGTTTGTTGAGATGGAGTCATAGGAGAAGACCTCCTCGGAGATATTATTTCTAGTTCTTTAAAGGGAGGATTAATGGTTGGTATGAAAGCGAGTTCCAATTCATCTACTGCCATGATATCCAATTCTTGGTCGATTTCAGGAGAAGAATGATGCCTTTCAGCCATTTTTTGCTCATTATGAGCAATCTTCTTTCGACCTACTGTTTTGGCTCTTGATGTAGACGATTCCGTAATGACTTTTTCTCTTCTTGATGAAGGGGAGGCTATAGGGACAGATTTTTGTTTCCTTTTTCCTATACCTTATTGTTTCAGTCTTTTATCAGAAGAGCTCTCTGTTTTAGGCTCAACAATGGGTGCCTTCCCTATGATATCTATTCGAAAAGCTATTTCTCGAGCCTGTGTCAGGTCATGAGAAGATGGTTTCAGTCTGGTACCCAATATAAAACTTGACTCTCGATTATAATTGGCCGAAGGAGAATTTATGTTACAGTAGAATTTTCTAGCAGCATACATGATATGAGTGTTATCATCTTTCTTTGGCATAGTAAAAGAGGTATTGGTACTACCTGCATTATAGTATTGCTAGGTTGTAATTCCGTTAATTAAACCCCCTTTATATTGGGGAAAGGGGCTGGCATTTTCTAAGAACCACTCACTATAGCCAAATTGGCGGGCAGAGCGGCTAGGTAGATGTGGTTCCAAATAAATATCCTTTTGTCTCCGTAACATCAGATGTGAAGGGCAAATGGACCGAAGCCAGTGAAATGATGCTTCTAATAAAGTTGAGGCATTGTCTATTCCTGTATCTGTCAGTACATTGCCGTCCTCGCTACTTTGAAACTTTGGAAGTATCTTGAAAAAGTCATAAGCATGCAAATATCCATGGACTCTTCTACAAGATACGATTTTGTTGAAATTCCAAGTCCTGCCTTTGTAGCGTCTAAGATTGCCATCTCCAGACAAAGTGTCTAATTCCAGCCCTAGGTGCATCAATTTGGGACAATGTAGAATCAACCAACACATTAAATAATGGAATGGTAGTTCCGATCTGACAAAATCTTTTTGTCTTGAACTGTATATTGCTTTATGCACAAAATTACGTAGTCCTTTTTGAATGCTTCATACCATGGCCGGGAGTAAGGCCAACTTCTAATCGAACACTAGCATCAAGGTAAGAAGAATGAAGCTCCGGCTTAATTCCTCGATGGCTCCTACACCTGCAGAGACCAGAAAGTTTCTTAACCAGGACATCAAATAACCCGCTACATCTGCTTTATTAGATAAAGGGTGAAGTAGGTAGTAGAAATAACGATAGGCTGAAGAATTATTATCATCGCCTCTTAAATTCTTCTTCTCAATATCCTTCATTAATGCTTTGATTTTAGCCTCTATTATTGTTGGACAAATTGTAAATTCCTTTTGACCGAATTCTTTAGTAAGGCTTTAAAAAGTTGGTCTATCCAGTATTTGGTATGAGGGATTGGACCGTCGGCTCTTCCGGACCTATATATTCTGTAGCAAATATGGTGATGAAACACAAATTCTTTTTACACATCCAACATATCTGGATTAGTCTTCTCCATAGGTGGCCAGTTCTGCATCAGTTGGGGTGTACTCTTCATATTGTTCGTTGCCCCATGGTAGTTTGGAGATCACTTGCATCTCGTAAAAGGCTAAACCCATTTCATCAACAAATGTAAAGAATATACCAGTATCACAGTTGTACATTTTTATAAGTACAACAAACATATGGATGTTCGTCTGTAGTCAATGACAAGTGGCCTCGATAATAGAGTACAAGCCACACTCTTTCAAGATCTCTTCATAATTCGTCAAAACCTACTCTGAAATATTGCTCCATGAACTGTCAATATGAATCTAATTCAGCAACTTCAAAGCACCAATAGGATAAGGTAAATTTTTAGAAATTAATTTGTTGGTAAGGGTTTCAATAGCATATCCCAGAACATCGGGCCCAACTTCACTCTTAATGATTCCAGGCAGTAAACTAACTGAGTGAAAGAAACATCTCCCTTTTGACAATGAAAAGTATTTTGCTTGGCATCATTTAATCGATGAATGATTTGTCCAGCAGAACGCCAGCTTGTATTGAGTGATTGAGTATTCTATCTTTCTCGGAGAGGCAACCGGAGCATAAGCAGTCAAGGGTAAATGACGCTCTAAAGATGGTACAAACATCTTCCAATTTCTTGAGACAAGTATCCAAACATGTTTGCCCTTTTTGATTTTGGTGCTGTCATCTCCCGTCAATGTCAAAACATCCCTAAATAGAAAAGCTAGTCTTAAAAGGTTCTCATTATTCATTATGAAATCCCTGCTGTTCAATATCTGATGTGAAAAGCTTTAGATTTGACCAACGATCATTTCTTGTCTTAAAGGAGGTTGATCTTTGTTGATTTGGGCCATCATACATGAGATCAGATCAGAGTGGACCAACGATCATTTCTTGTCTTCCAAGTAGGATTCTCCAAGCTAAATTTGAAAGAGGGCAGATTCTTATAGAGTTTGAGGTAGAATGATGGGGTCGATTGTTACTCATATATTATATATATATATATATATATATATATATATATATATATATTTAGAGGAACCTCGAATTTTATTGATGTATTAGGCACAAAATGCCGAAGCATGTACAAGTAAGCGCGTCCAGCGCAAAACACAACAAAAGAGGCTAGACGTGGAGAAAAAAGCCGCTCTTTGGCCCGAACCTGGGGCTAGGACAGCACCGTCAGGAAGAAGTCCATGGCATGAGAGCAATGCATGCTGATTTTGAGAGTTTGGCGGATGGTTCCCCTGATCAGTTGGTTATGATTGTGTTGGTGTCCTTCGTACCTGAATTTGTTTCGATTTTTCCAAAGGAACCAAATGCCGGTGGCTGCGATGATCTGATGCCTATGTGACTTGCCCCATTGTACGAGGAGATCGTTGAAGCCATCGGCTTGGAGCGTGGACCGGCAGCATCGAGAGAGGTTGAGTCACCGAAGAGAGGCAAGGTCAGCCGGGCGTAGGACGTGCTCGACGGTTTCTGATTGGTGAGAAGTGCAGCCGTAGTATTTCAATGCCTGGCTGAAACCGATGGATGTGAGGGAGTCGTCAGTAGGGAGCTTCTTGCGGTGAGCTCTCCAGATTAGAATTGACCATTTTCTGGAAATATAAGACTACCAGAAAGGGACAAGAGTTGGGGATGGCACTCCGTTGCCGCTGACCACCTTCCTGGTCGAGGCCAGCGAGAAAGCACCGTTTGACCCGGGGGACCACCTCCAGGCATCGGGGTGGTCAACGATCTGCACATCGGCGATGAAAAGACGGTTTACGACCACCTGGCTAAGCCAAACAGTGACCCTGTCCCACCGCCATCCGGACTCGGTATTTTATAAGTCACGAATAGATCAATTCGGAAGGGTATGCGGTATTGGCTGGAGGAGAGCCTCTCCAAGCCACCGTTCGTAGCACGACGATTAGCTGTTCCTGAGCTGTAAGCGGATTAAAGGTTCGGCGAGATGACGACCGATGAGGATGCGTCGCCAGGATGCCGAAGATTTGTTGTTAGCAACCGCTGTCGTAGGTTAGGAATATCGGAAGTATCTGGCCTTCATGAACCGGGTCCAGATCGAGTTATCCGTACGGAGCTTCCACCACAGCTTGTCCACCATAGTCGCTAGCCTACCGAAGCCCAACCCTCCCTCATTCGTAGGTCTGGCCATGGTGACCCAGCTGGCCCAGTGGTGCTTGTCCTTCCCCTCATTGTGACCCCATAAAAATTTTGAGAAGAGGGATTCTAAAGAGGATAACACCTTCTTTGGTGGGGAGCACACCGCCTGGGTGTAGATGGGGATGGAGGAGAGGACATGCTTGATCATAATTAACTTCCCGCCGGAAGAGAGGGTCGCGTTATGCCAACCCTCGATCTTATGTCTGATTTTGCTCACTAGGCCTGCATAAATGTCCGAATTCGCTTTCCCGTATACCAGCGGGCACCACAAGTAGGAGAACGACAGGTATGCGGTGGATAACTATATTAGGTTGCAGAGCGTCATCGAGTGAGTTCTGTCGGTTGTGTGGTGTGTTTGGATGACGCTTTTGTTGGTGTTAACTCGCTGGCCCGAGCATCTAGTTTATTTTTCGAGCATTCGGTGGACCACTTCTACCGAGCCGATGTCGCCTAATGAGAAAATGACGATGTTGTTCGCGTAGGCCAAGTGAGTGATAAACGGGCATCCATGCGGATGGCGATAATCCTGGAGATGATTTTATTGGTGAAGGTGCATAAGCTGATGGGACGAAAGTCTTTGAATGTCTTCGGGTTATCTTTTTTGGGGATGAGGATGAAGTTAGCATGGGAGATAGAATTGGGGTAACTTCCTCCTGGCAAGAAGGCGATCGCGGCCTCGTGGAAGTCAGGTTCAATGATGTCCCAGCAAGTTCGGAAGAAGACGCCGGAGAAACCGTCGGGGCCTGGAGCGCTATGTTCATCGAGGGTCCACACTACGACCTTTACTTCCTCCGCGGAGGGGGGGCAGCAGCAGTTCGTTCTCTCTCAGTGATCATGTTGGGAACCATGGCCAAGAATTCTTCGTTTTTGACGATGACTTTCTTAGAGAATAATTTAGTGTTGAACTCAGTGGCGGCCGCCTGAATACTCCTCTGGTCTTTGAGTAAGATACCATTTTTGTAGGCAATTTGGTGTAGGTTAAGCTGTTATCTGCAACCTTTGACACAGGAGTGGAAGAATCCGGAGTTCCTGTCCCCTTCGGCATTCTAGGTGAGTCTGGCTTTCTGCTTCCAAAACTCGGTCTCGACCTTAAACCATGATTTGAGGAGGGCCCTGGCGAGGTTGAGCGTGGCCCGATTCTCTGGTGAACGGTTCGACACGAATTGGTGTTCGGCTCGGGTGATGTCGTCTTCCGTCGTCCAAATCTTCTGGAAGATGTTGCCGAAAGCTCTTCTGCCCAGGTCGAAAGCGCTCTCCGAGTAGCTTTGAGTTTGGCCGCCACTCGAGCGAGGGGATCTGGGTTACTAGCAGAACTCCAGGTGGAGGCCACTATACTGCAGAATTGGGGATGATGGGTCCAGAAGTCCAAAAATTAGAAAGGTTTTTGGGATGAGGTTGGAATTGTTGCTAATCTCGAATAGGCGGGGGGAGTGGTCAGTTTCAATGGAGTTAGGGTAGGAGAGGTTGGATATGAGACCCAGGTCGAACCAGCGGTTGTAGACCAACGTGCGATCAAGCCAGGAGTATTGTCTACGGGCGCCTTCCTACATGTTACACCAAGTGAAAGAGCTCCCAGAAAAGGGGAGAGTGGACACAAGTGATTGTTAAAGATGCAGATGTTGAAGTCATCCATGGCTTGCTGGGGGGGCAGCCTGCCCCCAGACTTTTCCTCCCTACTCGAAAGCAGGTTAAAGTCACCGATGCAGAGCCACGGAAGGTTGTTGTGGAGGATGTGGGTGTCCGACAACGTATCCAAGATCAACTTACGCTCGGAAACGTCACAGCTACCGTAGACGGCGGAGATGAGGGTTCGGGATTGAAGGGTGGGGTGTTCTATCCAGCAGTTGAGCGCATGTCTCGAATCATGAACGGTGCTGAATATGAATCCAGTGGCGAAGAGGATCCAGATGTGATTGTATCCAGCTACCGCGGCCGGGAAGCCAAGCTATAGCTGGATAGATTTGAGTTTTTTATGGAGTATTTTTGGTTCAGTGATGACCAAGATGTCTATTAGGTAGATTTTCTTGAGGCTGAGTAATCTATTCAATGTGGGTTTATTGGCCAACCTTCGGATATTCCAGGAGAGGATGTTAAGCATTAGGTTGGTTGCCGGGGGGGTAGGGGTGGTTGTTGTTGAGCTTAGCGGCAGACCTCGTAGTTATGAGCTTGGGCTCATGATCTTGTTTTTTCTTTTAGTTGTGAGGGGTTTTGAAGGTTCTTGCGGCCGTCCCCTCGGCCGGTCGAGTAGCTCTAGGGTCTATGTAACACCCAGTTTCTGAAATGAGGGTATTTTTGAAATTTTGTATTTATAATTATTATTTATTACATTTAAATCATATTATGATTTTTGATAATTTTTAAATCAATTTAAAACTGTTTTAAGTCATGGCTTGTGATTTTGATACCTTGTTAGTGTAACCTAAGCGACTGTCTGACCTAGAGCCTAACCATGTCATTAGGATAATTTATTTTTACTTTTGAGCATGAGGGTATTTTGGTCATTTGGCCTCTTTGAATTATTTCATGATTTATTGCATTGTTGATTGTTAATTTTGACTTTTGCTTAGCTGTGACTTAAGAGACTGTCCTAAATTTTGATCTTGACTTGGTGACCTAGTTAACATGGTATGGACCCTAGTCTAACTTAAGTCAACTCAAGTTAGGACACTTAGGATCAAGTTTGAAATAGGAGGATTGGTGGTTTGGTCCATAGACTTGAGACTTAGAAATTGGTTCTATGACTAGTACAATTAGGCCCATAGCCATTAGACTAAACCCTAACCCTAATTTTCCACTTTATGACCCCCCATTAGGGCTCTCCCTTCCCAATAAATAATCTCTTCCTTGTTCTTGCCTCTTTAATTAATTTTCTAAGTTTTGAAGGAGAGGTATAGAAATCTTCCTCAAGCCCTAGTTTCTTCATTTTAATTCCTTTTCCACTCTAGTCTTTTGCATTAGTTTCTAATCCAGCTCTATTTCATGTCCACGAAGAGAAATCCCAGATTTTGAGCAATTTGGAGCAATGGGCTAGCAAGGAGGAACACTTCTTTTTGGGGCTTTTTTTGATATTTGCATCTATAGGTAAAACCCCTTAAATTGTATTAAAATTTCATTTTCTTTGTATTTAGGGCTAGACATGGGAGTCCCCTAGCTGTCCCTGAAGTTTGGGTCAATTTCGTGTCCGTTTGGTGTCTGTATCAGACACGTGTCATAAGTGTTGTGTAGGTTTTTTATTAAATGCCTCTAAGGATTTTATTTTCGATTTTTGTAAAACTAATTATATGAATTTGTAGATCTAAATGTGTATACTAACTTTTGTGAAGACTGATGTGATTTTTGTGTCAGTTTTGTGTCGAAATGAGGTGCTGACATGCTGCACGACACGCGTGTGCGCTGTCCTGCTACCCGTGTCCTATTACTCGTTGGACACAGCGTTTCGACGCGTGAAACTTGGCATGGAGGTTGGGGCAGTGACTGACAAGCCACTCCCTAAGTTTTATGATACCTTGTTTCGTGTCGGACACGAAAATGAGCCCGCATTGATTTCTGTACTGCACTGCACACGGGCGAGACACGTTCTGATACATGTATCGTGCACCCGAGCCACTTGGACACTTCATGTTGTATTCTATGTGTAGCCCTATGTGTGGCAAACACATGGACACAAGCACAAAGTGTCACTTGTCCTGTGTCACGTGTACGGCGACTCGTACTCACAGCACGATACTTCACAGTATAGATGTGCCTGGGTGTATTTTTCTTGATTTGGACACGTTCGTGTCCAGTGTTTGGACTCGATACAACTTGTGTAACACCCACTCATGTGCATGATTGTTTAACAACCTTTAAATTGAAGTATCCATGTAATTCGAATAATAATTTGGGTTCGAACCTATATTTTTCTGATACTAAGAACTGTGACTTGATTTTCCTGAATTTTCCAATGTGTAAAATATTTTGTATGATGTTTGATCTCATGATTTAATTGGTTTGTGATGATTTCAATTAGTTTTGGTTGTTTAGATTATAGATTATTTGATTTCAAAGTTGGCATTTTCATTTAGTTTCAAGGTTGGTTTTGAATTGGCATTGTTTGGTTTTCAAAAGGGATTTGTGTTCGAACCTAGGTTTCTAATGCATTCACTGATACTTGATATTCAATTTGGGTTGTGAATCATATTTTAACCTGAGTTTCCTGAATACTTGAACCTGAAAGTTCAGGTTTAAGTTTTGATGCCTTGGTTTGGTTTATGGAGATTTCGAATTTGGTTTTGGTTTTAAATGGGTTTTGGTGAATTCGAATTGGTTTGAAATTGAATTAGTTACATTGGTTGGTAATTTATGTATGTACAGTTGTGTGTATGTTACATGTGTGGATATGTAGTAGGTTTGGGTTGAACTCAGTTTCAGAGCTCGGGTTGCAGGATAAATGTGTTAGTGGCAGGGATCATAGATGAGACTTGGTATGCATATAGGTATCATATTAGAGATACGTATTAGTGTGGATAGATGTCATAAAACGGGTCAAGTGTGTGTTTTTAGTGTCCTGTGGTAGAAATAGTTAAGTACCAGAGAGGTATCAGTCATAGGAAATATATGAGTTGAGTTCAGTTCAGTCAATGGTGAATGTCTGACACTTGTGTATTAGGTTTATGTTATAGCATTTAAGTTGGGGTGTCAGGAATTGTGTATCCCAGTTGGAGTGGTTAGGAAGACTTGAACCCAGCCCCATTCAAAATATATTGTATCAGAATTTTGATAAGGAGGGAGTCCCTGTCCAGGTATGGGTTTGTATCATAGGCTTAGGCAGTAGCAGTAGTAGCTTGACAGAAGTGTTAGGCTTGTGATAGGCTTAGGAATTGTTATCCTATAGGACTTAGAGTTTGGTTTAGGATTATTAGCTTGAGGTTAGTGTAATGGCTAGTATAGTGATATGGTTTTAGGATTTTGTAGTTAGGCTTTAGGCCCTAGTGGGTTTAAGATTGTTGGTCGGGTATAGGCCTTATGAGATAAGGCTGGGGTTATACACAATATATAAATGTGATATATCTTAGGGTGTGATATGGTATGGGTTAGAATTTAGGAGATTAGTTTAATGTAGAATTGACTAGATAGTTGACCCTTTGACTATGTTGACTAGATAGATTGATATAAATATACATAGTGAGGTAAGGTATTTGGGTTAAGTATTAGGGTTATGAGTAGTGTTGGTTTAGAGGAGTTCATTGACTTGAGTTTATGTTGAGGTGATATATATGTAAATATATGTATGGAAGAATATGTATAGATGTCTTGTTATATGGGATTACCTAGATAGTTAACCCTTGATCAAGTGACCACATAGTCTAAGCTTAACCCTATTTGACAAATGGTTGACCAATTGACTCTTGACCTAGAAATATCCTAGCTGACCTTGTTTGACTAGATAGAATCCCAACCCTAAATGTTGACTTGGGTTGACCCAGAGCTGACCAAGTTTGACTTGGACCTAGTTTGACCTAGACAGTTGACATGGGTTGACTTAGATTGACTTTGACCTAGATTGGTCTAGAAATCATGTAGATTGCATAAACTTCATTTATCTTAATTTAAACTCATTATAACATGTATTACTCTGTTTAGAACATTGTGACTCCGGTGCAGACATCTGATATTACACTATTCTTTTCAGAGTAGCAGGCGAGTACATTCTTTGATAGTTCTCTCATTTACTTGTCAATTACTGTACCTCAGTTCTAGTTAGTTCTATTTGATTCTTGTTTCAAACACGTATTGTTATTACTGAATTCATGTATACGACACACATACTTTACTCGTCCTGCCTCTATTATTCGAATCACCATTCAAACTATTCGAACCGCCTATTCGTATCTTCATGTGCTGGTTGGACTTGTATTCGTCTTATGTGTTGGATTATAGATTTATTTGTATTAGACTGGGCAGGGAAATACCGATTAGATATGCTGACATATCCTCCTATTCGAATCACCCCTCTGTGAATGATATTCGAACGATAGCCATCCCTCACCTGATCAGTGTGTGGTGTGCTGTATTACCTACAGCCATTTACATGTCGATCTCGGTATTTTAAAACACACTTGGAGAATTAATTTGAATCATTGTTAGAATATCATAGTGAATCAGTACCACCTTATTCGAATCACCTTATTAGAACAATGATTAGAATAACATTCGACTCTTCTTGTATTAGACTCACATTTGGATTATACTCGACTTATATTTACTGTCTGGACTTATACCATGTTACTCTAGTTCAGCTAGTTTCTATTTACAGTCTTTATTGGCATGATTCTTCTCTTGTTTAGTTACCTTACTTTTCTTGTACTTTATCTGTTCTCTATACCATCACCTGAATATAAACTGCCATGTTCATTAATCTAACTGCCTATAACTACTTTGTAGTTCTCTGTCATTTACTTGAGTTTTCTAGATAAGATGTGCTCGTTCCTGTCCTGACTGGACATCTTGAAAATATTACAAATACTTGCGCTGAGGATACATGCCCTACATATTGTGGACCCGGAGACGGGACGGCTACCTTTGGCCCCGACACGCAGGAGTGATCAGGATTTAGTTTAGTAGACTTGCATCTATTTTCATGTAGAACTTGTTGTATAGATTTGAGACTTGAGTTGTATTTGAGATTGTTCGAGATGTTGTTATTATTTCAGTAGTTATTGTTGTCTTCTGTTCCTTAGTTATATTTCGGTGTTATCTTATCGTGCTTAGACTATGATTGAGTTACACCGTATCTTATACTTGTCCTCCGTTCGGAGTTGATCATGATGAGTATATTATATATACTACATGAGTTGATGGTTAGTTAGGGACTTAGAACAACATTCTACCGCCAACACTGCGTGTAACGCCCCAGTCCCAAATACTTGAGACTAGATACGTATCATGTCAGCTGTATACATACGAGAAAATATACGACTCGTATATATACATAAGCTGTAAGTGTAGAAGGCCAAGACACTAAATCTCATCCACAAAGATAAATAATGATATAAAGCAACTTTGAGTTTGTCATGTACACAATAGTTGGGCGGAGACAAAGTCCACTACCAACCAAATTAAATATGGAAAAAAATTACGACCACGACACATTCGCACTCGTCGAGCAATTACCAAAAATAAAATTTTCGTGCGCGACGTAAATTACGACCACGCGACGTACAAAAAAAATATTTTTAAATCAGTACCAAAATAAAATAAAATTAGTAGAAATTTAGGGACTTTACACTGCGGCATAGGCTGGGTGCTGTTACGTACTCGTATCCTCACAGTGGGTGCAGGGTCGTGATACGTTTTTAGTGGTGGCCCATGTAGGTCGAGGGTCGCATTAGTACGATATCGTGGTAGTACGGCGAATTAGTTGTACTGTTGCCAGCTTGTGGAACGATTGAGTGATAGGCTTTAACGGAGAGGTACTCAATCACTGTTAGGACTACTTGAGAAGATTCCCAGGATGACCCTTGAGAATCTCATTATAAACTAACTCGAAATTCGATCCCGACATTTTATGTCTACTTCATTGTTCATCGTTGAATTTGATTATTGGCATTCCTTATTGACTTAATTTTCTACCAAGATAACATTATGGGCTATGTTGCCTCAGTCATGGAATCTAGAGTCTTCTACAGCCATATTAGTTGGTTGAGCGATGAGATAGAGTCTGATTTTGGATGTATTTCTCGGGTGTGGGAATTTAAAGTTTTCGCAGCCAAGCTAGCGACAATGCAAAAAATTTTAAATACCATGATTCTAGAGGTATGTACATTAGTTACGGACTCTATGGATTATCGCAGCCATACTTACTGGTGTGACGAGGATTCTGGTAACATGATTCTGGATAGACGGGTATGATTATCAGATTGCAGAATAGATACCATATAGACGTGCCCTAGCATAATTGAGTGGAATATCAGGGTGGATATTACTTGAGTGTTATCGATTAGATAGAGGGAGCTAGGCCACCTGTAGTACAGCACCATGCACTGCACCATCAGAGGGATACACCCCAGAAGGGCAGGGCTTTTGCGCTGACAGTCGAGTAGACCGACGCTACGGGTGACGGGTTAGCAGGTCTGTCCTTCCTGTTCTTCTTTCCATCTTGTTGTGTGATTCTATTAGTACCTGTCAGGATGTTTTGTGCTGTGATAGATAGTATAGTGACCCTGATCAAGACCGTGATTTCACGACCAGTAGGACTGTGTTGCATGCTATCTGTTGACCTTGATTTGCTGCGGGTTTGACCTAGAAGGGGTGCGATCATTTTAATTTTGAGGACAAAATTTTTCTAAGGGGGGTAGACTTGTAACACCCAGTTTCTGAAATGAGGGTATTTTTGAAATTTTGTATTTATAATTATTATTTATTGCATTTAAATCACATTATGATTTTTGATAATTTTTAAATCAATTTAAAACTGTTTTAAGTCATGGCTTGTGATTTTGATACCTTGCTAGTGTAACCTGAGCGACTGTCTGACCTAGAGCCTAACCATATCATTAGGATAATTTATTTTTAGTTTTGAGCATGAGGGTATTTTGGTCATTTGGTCTCTTTGAATTATTTTATGTTTTATTGCATTGGTGATTGTTAATTTTGACTTTTGCTAAGCTGTGACTTAAGAGACTGTCCTAAATTTTGACCTTGACTTGGTGACCTAGTTAACATGGTATGGACCCTAGTCTAACTTAAGTCAACTCAAGTTAGGACACTTAGGATCAAGTTTGAAATAGGAGGATTGGTGATTTGGTCCATAGACTTGAGACTTAGAAATTGGTTCCATGACTAGTGCAATTAGGCCCATATCCATTAGACTAAACCTTAACCCTAATTTTCCACTTCATGACCAGCCACTAGGGCTCCCCCTTCCCTATAAGTAATCTTTTCCTTGTTCTTGCCTCTTTAATTAATTTTCTACGTTTTGAATGAGAGGTATATAAATCTTCCTCAAGCACTAGTTTCTTCATTTTAATTCCTTTTCCACTCTAGTCTTTTGTATTAGTTCCTAATCCAGTTCTATTTCATGTCCATGGTGAGAAATCCTAGATTTTGAGCAATTTGGAGCAATGGGCTAGCAAGGAGGAACACTTCTTTTTTGGGCTTTTCTTGATATTTGCATCTATAGGTAAAACTCCTTAAATTGCATGAATATTTCGTTTTCTTTGCATTTAGGGCTAGATCTAGGAGTCCCCTAGCTGTCCCTGATGTTTGGGTCAATTTTGTGTCCGTTTGGTGTCCGTATCGGACACGTGTCATAAGTGTTGTGTAGGTGTTTGATTAAATGCCTCTAAGGATTTTATTTTCAATTTTTGTAAAACTAATTATATGAATTTGTAGATCTAAATGTGTATACTAACTTTTGTGAAGACTGATATGATTTCTGTGTCAATTTCGTGTCGAAATTGGGTGCAGACACGCTGCATGACACGCGTGTGTGCTGTCCTACTATCCGTGTCCTGTTACTCGCTGGACACAGCGTTTCAACGTGCGAAACTTGGCATGGAGGTTGGGGCAGTGACTGACAAGTCACTCCCCAAGTTTCATGACACTTTGTTTCGTGTCGGATACGAAAACGAGCCCGTATTGATTTATGCACTACACTACACGCGGGCGAGACACGTTCTGATACGTGTCTCATCCACCTGACACGAGCCACTTGGGCACTTCATGTTGTGTTCTATGTATAGCCCTATGTGTGACGAACACACGGACACAAGCACAAAGTGTTACGTGTCCTGTGTCGCATATAGGACGACTCGTACTCACAGCACGACACTGCACAGTGTGGATGTGCCTGGGTGTATCTTTCTTGATTTGGACACGTTCGTGTCCAGTGTTTGGACTCGATACAACTTGTGTAACACCCACTCATGTGCATGATTGTTTAACAACCTTTAAATTAAAGTTTCCATGTAATTCGAATAATGAATTTGGGTTCGAACCTATATTTTTCTGATACTAAGAACTGTGACTTGATTTTCCTAAATTTTCCAATGTGTAAACTGTTTTGTATGATGTTTGATCTCCTAATTTAATTGGTTTGTGATGATTTCAATTAGTTCAGGTTGTTTAGATTATAGATGATTTGATTTCAAAGTTGGCATTTTTATTTAGGTTCAAGCTTGGTTTCGAATTGGCATTGTTTGGTTTTCAAAAGGGATTTGTGTTCGAACCTAGGTTTCTGATGCATTCACTGATACTTGATATTCAATTTGGGTTTTGAATCAAATTTTAACCTGAGTTTCCTAAATACTTGAACCTGAAAGTTCAGGTTTAAGTTTTGATGCCTTGGTTTGGTTTATGGAGATTTCGAATTTGGTTTTGGTTTTAAATGGGTTTTGGTGAATTCGAATTGGTTTGAAATTGAATTGTTACATTGGTTGGTAATTTATGTATGTACAGTTGTGTGTATGTTACATGTGTGGATATGTAGTAGGTTTGGGTTGAACTCAGTTTCAGAGCTCGGGTTGCAGGATAAATGTGTTAGTGGCAGGGATCATAGATGAGACTTGGTATGCATATAGGTATCATATTGGAGATACGTATTAGTGTGGATAGATGTCATAGAAGGTGTCAAGAGTGTGTTTTTAGTATCCTGTGGTAGAAATAGTTAAGTACCATAGAGGTATCAGTTATGGGAAATATATGAGTTGAGTCGAGTTCAGTTCAGTCAATGGTGAATGTCTGAGACTTGTGTATTAGGTTTATGTTATAGCATTTAAGTTGGGGTGTCAGGAATTGTGTATCCCAGTTGGAGTGGTTAGGAAGACTTGAACCCAGCCCCATTCATATATATTGTATCAGAATTTTGATAAAGAGGGAGTCCCTGTCCAGGTATGGGTTTGTATCATAGGCTTAGGCAGTAGCAGCAGTAGCTTGACAGAAGTGTTAGGCTTGTGATAGGCTTAGGAATTGTTAGCCTATAGTACTTAGAGTTTGGTTTAGGCTTATTAGCTTGAGGTTAGTGTAATGGCTAGTATAGTGATATGGTTTAGGATTTTGTTGTTAGGCTTTAGGCCCTAGTGGGTTTAAGATTGTTGGTAGGATATAGGCCTTATGAGATAAGGTTGGGGTTAAACACAATATATAAAAGTGATATATCTTAGGGTGTGATATGGTATGGGTTAGAATTTAGGAGATTAGTTTAATATAGAATTGACTAGATAGTTGACCCTTTGACTATGTTGACTAGATAGATTGATATAAATATATATAGTGAGGTAAGGTATTAGGGTTAAGTATTAGGGTTATGAGTAGTGTTGGTTTAGAGGAGTTCATTGACTTGAGTTTATGTTGAGGTGATATATATGTATATGTATGTATGGTAGAGTATGTATAGATGTCTTGCTATATGGGATTACCTAGATAGTTAACCCTTGATCAAGTGACCACATAGTCTAAGCTTAACCCTATTTGACAAATGGTTGACCAATTGACTCTTGGACTAGAAATATCCTAGTTGACCTTGTTTGACTAGATAGAAGTCCAACCCTAAATGTTGACTTGGGTTGGCCCAGAGCTGACCAAGTTTGAATTGGACCTAGTTTGACCTAGACAGTTGATCAGGGTTGACTTAGAGTTGACTTTGTCCTAGATTGGTCTAGAAATCATGTAGATTGCATCATAAATTTTATTTATCTTAATTTAAACTCATTATAACCTGTATTACTCTATTTAGGACATTGTGACTCTCGTGCAGACATTTGATATTATACTACTCTTTTCAGAGTAGCAGGCGAGTACATTCTCTGATAGTTGTCTCATTTACTTGTCAATTATTGTACTTCAGTTCTAGTTAGTTCTATTTGATTCTTGTTACAAATTGTTATTACTGAATTCATGTATACGACACACATACTTTACTCGTCCTGCCTCTATTATTCGAATTACCATTCGAACTATTCGAACCACCTATTCGTATCTTTATGTGCTGGTTAGACTTGTATTCGTCTTATGTGTTGGATTATGGATTTATTTATATTAGACTAGGCGGTGAAATACCGATTAGACATGTTGACATATCCCCCTATTCGAATCACCCCTCTGTGAATGATATTCGAACGATAGCTATCCCTCACCTGATCAGTGTGTGGTGTGTCGTATTACCTACAGCCGTTTACATGTCGATCTCGGTATTTTAAAACACACTTGGAGAATTAATTCGAATCATTGTTAGAACATCATGTGAATCATTATTCGTACCACCTTATTCGAATCACCTTATTAGAACAATGATTAGAATCACTTTCGACTCTTATTGTATTAGACTCACATTTGGATTACACTCGACTTATATTTACTGTCTGGACTTATACCATGTTACTCTAGTTCAGCTAGTTTCTATTTACAGTCTTTATTGCCATGATTCTTCTCTTGTTTAGTTACCTTACTTTTCTTGTACTTTATCGGTTCTCTATACCATCACCTGAATATAAACTGCCATGTTCATCAATACAACTGCCTATAACTGCTTTATAGTTCTCTGTCATTTACTTAGGTTTTCTAGATGAGATGTGCTCGTTCTTGTCCTGACTGGACCTGTTGAAAATATTACAGATACTTGCGCTGAGGATACATGCCCTACATATTCTGGACCCGGAGATGGGACGGCTACCTTTGGCCCCGACACCCGGGAGTGATCGGGATTTAGTTTAGTAGACTTGCATCTGTTTTCATGTAGAACTTGTTGTATAGATTTGAGACTTGAGTTGTATTTGAGATTGTTCAAGAAGTTGTTATTATTTCAGTAGTTATTGTTGTCTTCTGTTCCTTAGTTATATTTTGGTGTTATCTTATCGTGCTTAGACTGTGATTGAGTTACACCATATCTTATACTTGTCCTCCGTTCAGAGTTGATCATGATGAGTACATTATATACTGCATGAGTTGATGGTTAGTTAGGGACTTAGAACAACGTTCTACCGCCAACACTGCTGCGTAGGCTGGGCGCTGTTACGTACTTGTATCCTCACAGTGTGTTTGGGTCGTGACGCGGCTCTAGGGTCTAAGACTTCCAGCTGGGTAGCATCGGCTCTGTCAACATCAGGCAACGTACAGAAGTAATTGTTGGGGTCAAGGAAACCGACATCCTGAGCTTGATGGAGCCTGTCCGCTAAGCCCAGGCTTAGGCTTCCCGGGTCGGCCTCGGAAGTGTTGCCCGTGATGAGGAAGGAATCCGCTATGTTGGCAAGGGATGGATGGAGGACCAGGGCCAGCTGGTCCTTCTCTCTTCCGACAAGTGAGGTGATGGTGGGAGGGGATTCTGTATCTGTCTACTCTTGCTCAGCGGGAGTGACCACTCCAGGATGGAGGCTTTCTAGGATGTCGACTGGGCGGGAGTGGTGAGGACGCTGAATCTGTTGTTGAGGAGGATTGCTGGATGCTTGTGTAGAGGGATGAATTTATTTGAAGAAGGGTGAGAGCGGGGACTGGGGGTGCCGTCGCTGTCTTCGAAGTGGGAATGTGAGTTGGATAGGGGAAGAATAGGTGCCGAAGGTGTGGTAACGATTTCCTTTTTAGATTGCGGCTTACGGGTCTTGAGCTCTGGGTGAACCCTGAAGCAAAGCAGAGTGGGGTGGCCCCGGATCTGACAGTGTTTGTAGAAGATAATGCTGTTGTCGTACACCAGCGACTAGATGTGCATATTGCTTCCAAGTTTGATCTCGATTTTGGTAGGGGGTTCTGTGGCCATGTCAAGTTCCATGCAAATCTTGTGAGTTTCCTCAGCGATGGCTACTAGCGATCCGAAGGAGCTAGCAATTTTCCTAAGTGCGACGGGACGAAGCAGACTATGGGGACGTTGCGGAGGGAGATCTACGTCGAGATGATTGTTGAGTTGACCTTGGGCTTAAAGTTGGGTGTCCATTTGATGATCTTAACGCTGTGAGCATCGATGGTTGAGGTGCTCTTGGCCCACACTATGGTGTAGTCGGGGTCGGAGGTGAGATGAAGGAGGATATGCTTGGGGTCGATTGGGGCGACCTTGTAAGCAGAGACGAGGCCCCATCCGGCAATTGTTTCTTGTACTTTGGTGATCTTTGGGCATCCCGAGGAGAATTTCAGAATCAACATTTTCGCGAAAGTGGCCGCTAAGGATGAAATCTCTTGGACGGAGAAGGGTATTCAAATGGGTTGACCTTCGGAGGGGGTCTGGATTTCGATGTTCGGGAGCTCTGGGGTCTCGATCGGAGGGAAAATTAGCCCCGTGGTTAGGACGTAGCGTATCTGCGTAAGACGGAGCATTGGGAACATTCGATGCACTAGAAGAGAAGAGGTCGTGGGAGTATGGCCGCCGTACTCGGGTGCATGCGCCCCTGAGGGGTCCCGACTGTGGGCGCATAGAGGAACAGGCGACAGAGATGGTGCATAGGATCCCGAGGGGGAGGGAGGACGCATAGATAACCGGGGGCGAGGCATGCGCTAGGAAGCCCGGGGGAGCGGGAGCATAGCCTCCTGCGCTGGGTCCTTTGGGCGGATGAAACAAGGCCGCGGGCATGGACGCATAGGCGCTGATGTCGGATGCTAGGGGGCGCATAACCTCCCATGATGGGGCTAGTGGGCGTAAGGTTCACTACGTCGAGAGTGGGTGCATAGGCGCTGACACTCCGGGATGCGTGTGAGCTCTCCCCCCTCTCCACGTGTAAGGGGGAAATTTGAATTCCAAGAGCAGGAAAACTCCACTCAGGATCTCGAGGAGGATGGGGCGTCTCTGGCCAGTGCGGGCGGTCGAGGCGGGAGAGAGACAGTCGGCGAGGGCGCGGGCGGACAACGCAGAGGGGGAGCCACTCGCGGCGGAGACGTGGCTCGGGGAGGCACGCTGGGCGACGGGCCAAGCTCGGAGGCCATCGAAGGGGGGCTGCTACCGGACCGGAGATTCGGTGGGTCGAGGGACACCGGAGCTGGGCGCCTCCTTCGCCGGAGTAAGGCCGACGAGGGACAGCTGTGTGGGAGACTAGCGGGGGGCCGAGCGCGGGACGTTCGGAGGTAAGACCCTGGGGGGAGCCGGAGGGGGACGACCGCCACCGCCGGGAGCGAGCGACCGCCCGGGGACGGGCCTAGGCGAGTACGGGTACAGCGTTTACCGGCCTGCCGCCCGGTGCTGCGGGCGGGTGCGCGGGGGGGGGGGGGGGAGAGGGAACTCATGCAGGCATTATATATATATATATATATATATATATATATATATATATATTTTATTTTTTATTTTTTTTTTTTTTTTTTTTTAGATTAGAGATTTCTCCAAATCCTTCTCATAATCAAACTGCTATTCCAATTGGACTTTAAATCAAATTTCCTATCTTTTCCTATCGATCAAACATGGTATATATATATATATATATATATATATATATATATATATATATATATATATATATATATATATATATATATATACCATGTTTGATCGATAGGAAAAGATAGGAAATTTGATTTAAAGTCCAATTGGAATAGCAGTTTGATTATGAGAAGGATTTGGAGAAATCTCTAATCTAAATTTAAAACAAATTTGAACATAGAGGAGATTAAGTAGTCGACTAATTTTGAAGTGGATATATATATATATATATATATATATATATATATATATATATATATATATATATATATAAAAATATATATATATATATATATATATATATATATATATATATATATATATATATATATATATATATATATATATACCATGTTTGATCGATAGGAAAAGATATGAAATTTGATTTAAAGTCCAATTGGAATAGCAGTTTGATTATGAGAAGGATTTGGAGAAATCTCTAATCTAAATTTAAAACAAATTTGAAAATAGAGGAGATTAAGTAGTCGACTAATTTTGAAGTGGATGGATAGAAATCATTTGATCTCTCCTTGCCTATATATACACATGCTACAGGGGAATTCAAATGCTAAAATGGTTTAGAGATTGGTTTGAATATCATTCAACTAAGATTTGAATTTAATCTCGTCCCTAAATTTAAATCTCAAATAATTATTTAAAGATTGATTAATCTAATTTAAATATAGTATTTGATGAAAGTAATATTTTAAATTAAAACTTAATATTATCAAAATAATTTCAATCGTACAAAATCAACACTGTACTAATTGACTATTATAATAACTCAAAAATAATATTTGATGGCAACATAATTTTAAAACATATTTCAAGTAATATTGATATTATCAAGTAACTAAACCATATAATTTAACTATAGATGATCAAAATAATATTTAGTATTTATCAAATAACATATTTTTAAATCAAAATGATAATTGATCATCACTATAATATTCGATAAAACATATTATTATTAATCAAACTTTCTTATAAAATATTTATAATTTTCAAAAATTGTTTTTCGAAGTCAATAACTTGAATATCTAAAAGCTAATAACCAAATAATTCCAATAATGAATTTTAAGAAAATATTTTATCAAAACTATATTTATTATCCTTGAACAAAATAGTCTTTTTAGAAATACAAAAATAATAGTTACAAATATCAAAGAGAACTTGTTTCCAAAATACGAAAATATATAGAATAATTAAATAAAAAATTTGAAAAATTTGGGAAGAGGTGTTACAAATATACCCACCTTAGGAAAATTTCGTCCTCGAAATTTCAAAGGATAGGACTAGGCACTACTAAGAATATCATCAAGAATTGATATGATTCAAAATTAGATAAGTGTAATCGGAGATAGAATCGAAACATTAAGGAAGGATATGCTTTGTTACGATCAAAGTGATTGAGTCACGAATAAATTTTTATTTAAAGATGATCAAGGAATTTGGTTGAGCATGATTGATTGTTTAGGCACGATCAAAATTTGACCAAATTATATGGTCTAGGATCTAGCCAAGGTCAAAATCTAAGCATGCTTAAGGATAGAACGAAATAGAATTAGCTAAACGAGAAAAGTCATTAGGCACGACTAACCACTAATTATAATTATGTAAACATGATCAACGATCAAAAGTTTGACAAACTCTAACAGGATTAAATTTACTTGGGTACAAGAAGGGTGTAGTTACGATCAAGGCTAATCATGCAAGTCATCCAAGAATGATTAAAATTTGGCACGAGTATGAATGTAATCAAAATCATCATGATCAAAGTAGAATAAAAATCTAAACATCAGCAATGATAGAGTTTGAAATATAGGTACGACTATGACTATAGTCAAATAGTTTAGTCACAATCAAAGTCGTTTAGGAACGATCAAAATTCAAATTTGTTTGGCACGATTAACTCGATTTACTATTTAAGCATGATTACAGAATCAAAATCTAGAAAAATATGCAAATTTATACAATTGAAATATAATCAAAATAGTCTAGTTGCAATCAAAAATTCGTTAAGGATGATCCAAACCGAAATTGTTTTAACACGGTCAATTATGTAGGCATGATCATAGAATCATTATTTAAGTATAATTATGAATTAAGTGGAAGGAATTCAAAAATAGGTTTAAAAGGTTAATAGGAAGACAAATAACGATATGAAAAGATAAGAAAAAAATAAAAGGATAAAGTATAAATCGGAATTTTAAGTGAATGCAAGAAATTGCGAACCATGAAATCAATAGTCATATGCCAAAATGGACACAATCTCTATAATATTCAAAAATCTTATGTATATATGTAATCACTCTACCAAGAATTTATGCCTCGCCTGTGTACATCTGGCTGTAGTAAATCCTTGGTTTCATGAATCAAATATAATATGGTATCAAATACCTTATGAACTGTATCCAATATTGACATAAAGATAACTAAGGTCAAAATAGGATAACTAAGACATAGTTTTAATTGTATTCGATAGCCTACGCTTACCTGAAATTACTTCAACTTAGGGGTCATGCCTCGCTAGTTCGATGTTGGCTGCAATAACCCGCAGTCTACCTAATTCAAATAAATGACGACTGTGTGCATCTGTCTTGCCATTATAAGTCATCAAAAATTATTTCAACTATATCCATAAGAATTTCAAAGAAGCTTCTAGAATTTCAACAAGTTGATCATGATAGAAAATATAAGTATCTGTCCTTGAACAAAAACATCAGTTTTAAAAATCATACAATTGATTAGGAAGAAAACGATCAAAGGCAAGATAAGTGTAAATCAGATATATCTTTTGAATTTCATAAAGCGGACTAAAATTTAATATATGGATAATCGAATCATGTTAGGCTCAAAAGTCAGTGGATGAAAATTAAATATACTCTTTAGGAAAAACAATTACTTATGGTCACGGAAATAAATAAGCAAGATGGTTCGTATGATACGATGAGGTTTAGAGAAGGCATAAGATAAAATTGCACAAATGATCAAGATTAGGATTTGAATCCTAAGAAGTCCTAATTTACCTAGCAAATAGTCTACCCACCAAAGGCCATACCATCGTATACAATAATACATCCTTCTAGGTAAATTCCTCAAGTTATCTAATAGGGTTTGGAATTCAATAAATCCTTAGCTAAATCATATGGCCTACTTAGCAACCTTAACTACCCAACAGTCAAATTGAATAAGGGACTCCTATTCCTAGTCATCCTCCTAAAAATTAAATTAATCCTAATTATGAATGAGCATTTCTTAGTCGCAGGCTTGCAGTAGTACGACTAACTTAAGTACTACCACGAGTTCGCACAATTTTAGGAAAATAGACCTGTACGGGCCACCAAAAAAACTTGATATGACCCGCACCCGCTTTTTGGGATGCGAGCGCGTGTCCAAGTCCAGCCTACGCTGTAGTGTCGACGATAGTATGCTGTCTAGCAAAATGCTCAGAAAATACTCTTTATTGCTCATTCACAACAACTAAATCAATTTACATTATTCACAAGTTTTACAGTTAATCAAAGTATAAAGTCTTACAAATATTATAAAAACTACCAATACATCTAACTAGTCTTCTAGGGTTTATCTCCGTATCTACCCATATCTCCCCAACGGTCCAAAGCATAGTGTAGCAGACGATTATCTGAAAAATGTTTTCAAGTCAGAAATAGAACAAGTACACATATGGCAGGCTATTCAAAACATGATATAAATTACAAAACATGAAAATAGCATATGTGAGGTAAACTAGCAGGTAAAACTGGCATAATGATATAGCAAGAAAGGAAACAAATAAGCTCCATAAAAAGACATGGGAAGTAGAATGAAAACATGTAAACATGGTATTCGATGACGAAAATAAAATAATCAAGTAACTCGACATCTATCTAAGTGTGTTGAAATATTGTGTTCGATTAAGATATTTCCCTCCCGGCTAGTACTCATAGATTCAAATAGGTCTCAAACACGATAATCATGTAAATATATTAGTCACAAAAATGGTAATCACGAAATATAACTGTAGAAGCATGGAAAAGAATAAAGAAAGGTCCATGCGGCCAGGGAGCCCCATGCGGCTCAGAGAGCTAATGCGGCTCAAGGATCCATGCGGCTTAAGCGTCTATGCGGCTCGAATAAGTTCCATGCGGCTCAGAGAGGAGCTACGTGGCCTGCAAACAGCTCTTTCCTTTGTCCCCTACTGCATTAAATGCCTTGACGGCTGACAGCTCTGACACAAAGATACAATTATGACCCCGTCATAATGGCAGACTCCTAGGGAAACGAAGGAAATCTCTGACACGATCCCCCGAAATCCAGAAACTTTCATGGGGCCTTGACACGTGGACCGTCGCATGCGGCTCAAGTAGAGACCACCCTATGCGGCTCAGGCCGAAGCTATCCTATGCGGCTCAGGCCGAAGCTATCCCATGCGGCTCAGGCCAAAGCTATCCTATGCGGCTCAAGTAGAGGCTACCTCATACGGCTCACGAGGACTATCTCCATGCGACTCACGAAGAAGGCACCCATCATGCGGTCACCTACACTCATGCGGCTCAGATCATTACCGTGCGGTTCAAATGTTCAGGGGGCCACTACCAAGCGGCCTTGACACGTGGTCAGCCTTATGCGGCTCAATGAGGAGCAATCCTCATGCGACTCAGATTTCTACAGTGGCTCGCGGTTGAGACACGTAGCATGATAGTGGGATACTTGGCATCAAATCGATCGAAATCCATCAACAAATCCCAATAAAATATTGGAATCAAATCAGATTATTTGTAATCAAGCAAATCAATGAGACGTGTCGGGAAATCCGAGATTAGCATGACAAATCATGAGGATTTATGTCAATGATCATTAATTACCCACAAAAGATTCGATGCAATCACATTAATTGCTCAAATATATTATATTCAATATGAACGGTCCAGATTCATTGATCCTTAGCTGCCGACTTTTGAGAATGGGCAATCATTACAAACCCTAGTGATGCCCTCCACTCTTATAAATAGCATGGTGCCATTTTCTTGCGAAAGGAGGAGAGTCTCTTATTTTAAAAAAAGAAGACACAGAGATCCAGAGAGCCAGAGAGTGAATATACAAAGATCAAAAGGAGAGCATTTCTTCATCAACGCCAAGCAGTTCTTCTACAGAGCCAAGGCTGCACCCGATCGTCCAAGGAGTAAGGCAGAGCAGCCGTCGCTTTCCCGAGCCTCTATCGTCACCTCCCAGAATCTAAAATAAACAATTGTACTTAGATTGCTGTACCTAGGCTTTCGTCCCTAGGCTTTCTTTGTACAAGCGAGTTTGTATTGTGAAGTAAAAGTCCAGTCCTCCAATAATTGTTCTGTTCTTTTATATTTTATGGCAAACACGATGACGACTCTGCTCGGGACAAACTTCTCTACGGCTGAGGAGTTGGTGATGCAATCGGATGCAACCAAACTTGGCTCAACGCAATAGAAGATGGTCGTCCGCTTCGACCAACAGGCGTCTGAAGAAATGCTCTCCGACGGGAGCGCTGGCCCAGTCCAGAAGCAAACCCGCACAGAGAAGGCTCACAGGGAGTGGAGGCCAAAATTATTTGCTCCTCCCCAAGCCCTGGACGGAGTACTCTCTGCTATCCAAGACGGCAAAGACAATTCTCATGCGGCCCCACTTCAAGCCAAAGAGGACTCTACTGTCCCCAAGTCCGGCAGAGGAAAGCACTATGATGCTGGACTTGCAGGGACAAAGAGTGATTCTATGTGCTCCAGGAAGAAGCCGAACACTCATGCGGCCAAGACTGCCAGTCGCATGCATGATGTTCATGCGGCTGAAACTGCCAACCGTATGAAGAATGTATATGCGGCCAGATCTTCCAGCCGCATGGAGAAAATACATGCGGTCGAGACTTCCAGCCGCAAGAAAAAAGTCTATACGGCCATAACTGCCAGCCGCATGAAGACTGTTGACTCCAACCGCATATTGCCTGCTTTATGCAATTCAGGCTCAATCTTTGATCGCCTCTCCTCTGGTCCTGATCTCTCAAGTGTCCAAAAGAATATGTCTGACTCTCTGCAGCATCACTCTGACTCTTCCTACTATATGCCTTCAGGCGCTCAAGTGAAGAAGTCAAGGGCAGCACGAGCTCGGCGAGCTCAGTCGGCTGTCCCAACCTCTGACCATCCGAGCGCTCCACAAACTGTTATACGGGCCTCTGATGGAAAGTTGTATAGAACCACTCGAGTCCAGCCCTCGGCGGAAAACGGACAGAGTGGTTCCTAAAAGTCTCCCAAAACCCAGGGAAGAACATGGTCGTTCCAGACCCATCTGACTTGCGTGAGGTTATCCTCCACAAACACAAAAAAGAGAAGAGGCCCCGGTATGCAAAGAGCCTTCCCGCAAATATGACTACACCTAAATTATTGTCAACTGCTGTTGTAATAACGCGACAGCAAGAGAAGACCGACAATCTGTTTTCCAAAGGCTGCAACGACCCAGCTCAGAGGACGAAGCGCCTCCCATCGCCTCTTGCAACTCCACTCAGAAAATTCTCGCTGATGGGAGAGGAAAGAAGATAAACATTTCCAGTCCAAAAATTTCAACCACTGCGGCAAAGAAACTGTCGTCTAAACGACTGTCCACCACCGGAGTATTCCAAGGCACCCATTCGAAGATAAAATCTGCTACAGCCGGAGATTCGTCATCCGCACCGGTGGGGGTTACTAAAACAGGGGGTAGCACTCCTCAGAACATCCACGATAAACCGATGTTCCAAGGAGACGAGTCCGAGGAAGAAACTCTTCCGTCAGACACATCAAATGCCGACGTTCCTGAGGACGTCCACGACTCTCAAGGCGAAGCAAGCTCTGAAGTTGGGGGTACTATTCCTTCTGAGTCCGAACCAGAGGAGAACATTCCCACATATCCCGATGACTTCTCGGTACATGGGTATGACTCGAAGGACATGTCCTCTACCGTCCCATCCATCTCTCCTCATGTAAGGACGGTATTCATGACGGACAGCAACCAAGGTGGTTCCAGTGATCGCCAACGCATCGACACTCTGGAAGCCATATTATATGCCTTGGTCAAGTCTGTAGACGAGATCAAAGCGGCCCTTCCAACTCTGCAAGGAGGGACGCCTGGCCAAACAAGTACGGGTCCGGCGGTCAATACGGACTCGAACTCAGCGGCACCGAATCCGGACAATAATCCTCCTGAAATGACGGCCACCACCGCTGTGGATGAAGCCGAAAAGTGAGAAGAGTGGTCCATGAGCGCTGGGCCATGTTTTACGCTCGAGAAAACTTTCAAGACCTCAGAATACGACAACCATACCCTGCTGCATGGAGGGATGTCCCCTTCCCGCCAAGATATAAGCCGTTCAATATCAACCCTTATGATGGCATGACCTCCGCAAGTCGGTACATCACTTACTTCGAGGTCACCACCGACCATCTACCCCATGACGATGCCATCCTCACACGATTATTCATTGGGGCATTGAAAGGAGTCGCCTTCGACTGGTATCGTAACCTGCCAGACAACTGCATCCACTCCTTCGCCGGCTTCAAGCGCATGTTCTTAGAGAGATTCTACGAAGTAGGACAGGACATCACAATTGTAGAAGCATGGAAAATATTGCTTTTATCCCACACCGGAAAGGAGAAGAAGAAAGGGCTCACTCCATTCTATAAATAGAGCCCCCTTACCTCCTTTGAAAAGGGTACCAACTTCTCTTCTCTCCTTCCAAACTTGGACTCTTCCTATTACGCACCTTCGGGTGCTAAGTAGAAGAAGTCTAGGGCAGCGCGGGCTCATCGGGCTCAGTCAGCTGTCCCAACCTCTGACCATCAAGAGCGTCCCGCTAAGCGGGCCTCTGATGGAAAGTTGTACAGAGCCGCCTGTGTCCAGCCCCCGACGGCAAACGGACAGAGTGGTTCTCAAGAGTCTCCCAACAAAGATCGAGGGCAAGTGTTTCTATTAGCCCCCACATCAGGGAGAAAACATGATACCTACGCACTCATGTGTTCGGGATACCCGGGCCCACAAAGCGAATGCACAGGCAGATCGAGACATTCCTCATACGAGTCATGAGACGTCCTTCATGCGGCTCGGTCATGAGACATTCCTCATGCGGCTCGGTCATGATACGTCCTTCATGCGGCTCGGTCATGAGACATTCCTCATGCGGCTCGGTCATGAGACGTCCTTCATGCGGCTCGGTCATAAGACATTCCTCATGCGGCTCGGTCATGAGACGTCCTTTATGCGGCTCGGTCATGAGACATTCTTCATGCGGCACAGAATCCAGGAAGCTTCATGCGACTCAAAATCAGACGAGCTTCATGCGGCTCAAGAGTATCATGCGGCTCAAAAGTCACCAACATGGACATGCGGCTCAACGCACATAGATAGCTCGAGTAAACTACATGCGGCCCAGAGAGAGAGGCCACGTGGTCTTCAAAAAACAGCTGTGCCCAACGTGTGGACGCATTTAATGCTCTGACGGCTGACAGACCTGACAAGTGACAGACCTGACATAAAGTTGTCATAATGACTGACACGAAAAGCAGTACTTCAGGAATAAGGAAAATCTTCAAAGTGGCACTGTCTACCAAAGTTTTGAGGCAAGCTTATGCGGCCAAGAATAAATGAGTTCCTGCGGCTCAACACCACGCTAATTCATACGGCCTACAGAAACTATGCATATGCGGCTCATGGAAAGTTCATCCCCTGCGGCTCGATGAGGCATTGACTCATGCGGCTCACGAGTAGTATCCCCCTGCGGTTCAAGTGTTGGTCACCCTATGCGGCCCTGGCAGGATCTTCAATTTAAAAAACGTGGCACTGAAGATGCAACAGAATCCCAACGAGAATATTCGACATCATCATCATAATTGTCGAGATCAGGGCATATCATTCATCATCAAGCCAATAGGACACGTGGCGAGCAATCAAATATTGGCATAATCAATCACGAAGATTTAAAGCAGTCAGCATTAACTGCTCATAAGATTTGGTGCTATCCGCATTAGTGGCCGAGATTCATTATGATTAGGATCAAGGGCCCAGATAGAATGAAGAAGCGCCAACATTCCAAATAGATAATCATCAGCAAACCCTAATGATCCCACCCCACTCTTATAAATAGCCAGCATCATTCCCATGTAAAAAAGGTCGGCAACAAAAAGAATAAAAAAAAAGAAGAAGAGAGAGATATACACAGAGAGAGCTCCCCCTTTTCTTGATACTCACAGAGAGAGAGAAGCCAGGAGAGCAACCCGAGGAGAGTAAGAAGAGCCTTTCTTCGTCAACGCCGAGCAGATCTTCCCCGAGCCAAGGCTGCATACCGATCATCCAAGGAGTAAGGCAGAGCCGCCGTCGCTTTCCCGAGCCTCTATCGTCACCCCCCAGAGTCAAAAATAAACAATCGTACTTAGTCTGCTGTACCTAGGTTTTCGTCCCTAGGCTTTCTTTGTACGAGCGAGTTTGTATTGTGAGTCTAAGTTCAGTCCTCCGATAATTGTTCTGTTCTTTTACAATCAATGGCAAACACGATGGCGACTCTGCTGGGGACTAACTTCTCCACGGCTGAGGAGTTGGTGACGCAATCGGATGCAGCCAAACTTGGCTCCACACAACAGAAGATGGTCGTCCGCTTCGACCAACAGGCGTTCGAAAAGATGCTCTCTGAAGGCAGCGCTGGCTCGGTCCAGAAATGCACCCGCACCACGAAGGCTCGTAAAGAGTGGAGGCCAAAGTCATTTGCTCCTTCCCAAGTCCTCGATGGGATACCTTCGGTCGCTCAAAACGGCAAGAAAGATTCTCCTGCAGCCCCACTTCAGATCGCAGATACCTCTACTGTCCCCAAGTCCGGCAGAAGAAAACACTATGATGCTGGACTTGCAGGAGCAAAGAGGGTCTCTGCTCAACCTGAACCGCAGAGAGGTATTAGCCGCAGAAAGAAAATCCATGCGGCCACAACCGTCAACCACATGAAGAAAACTCACGCGGCCACTTCTGTCAGCCGCATAACTTATGCAGCTACAGTTCCCAACCGCATGGATGAGATTCATGCGGCTAGTAAAGTCAACCGCTTGCAGAAAACCCATGCGGCCACAGATGCCAACCGCATGCGGACAGCCTGCACGGCCGTGACGCCTAACCGCATAAGAACTTGTCCCACAACAGAAGACAGTCGCATGCAGATAGCCTGTACGACACCCAACGCTAGCCGCATAGCATCTCTACCGTGCTTCTCTCGATCAGTTTTCGACCGACTCTCATGCGGTCCTAACTCTGATCACTTTCTAGATGAAAATCCAGACTCTGTGATACCTAATGTGGACTCTTCCTATTACGCACCCACAAGTGCTAAAAAGAAAAGTCTTGGGCAGCGCGGGCTCATCAAGTCCAGACAGCTGCCCCAACCTCTGACTATCGGGGCGTCCCGCTGAGTATCTCGCGGGCCTCTGACGGGAAGTTGTATAAAACCACTCGAGTCCAGCCCCCGGCGGCAAACGGGCAAAGTGGTTCCTCTGACCTGCGTGAAGCTATCCTCCACAAACGCAAGGAAAGAGAAGGAGCCTCAGCGTGCAGAGAGTCCTCACAGGGACGTCACTGCACCCAGATTATCGTCAACTGCTGTTGCAACAACACGGCAGTAACGGAAGACCGGCCATCCGTCTTCCAAAGATTACAACATCCGAGCTCGGAAGACGAGGCACCTCCCGTTGCCTCCTGCAATTCCGTGCGGAAAGTCCCCATGGAGGGGAGAGGGAAGAAGACAAGCATCTCCAGTCCAAAGATATCGGCCACTATAGCTAAGAAATTGTCGGCTAAACGGTTGCCATCCACTGGAGTATACCAACACACCCGTTCGAAGACAAAATCTGCTGTAACATGAGGCTCATCGTCTCCGACCCTGGGGGTCGTAGGAGCTGGGGGTAGTACTCCTCCGAACATCCATAATAATCCAATGTTTCAAGGAGACGAACCCCAAGAAATAACCCTCCCATCGGGTACAACAGATGCTGATATCCCCGAGGACATCCATGATTCTCTAGACGAAGCAAGCTCCGAAGCTGGGAATAGTATTCCTTCCGAGTCCGAACCTGAAGAGAACATCCCCACATATCCAGATGATTTCTCGACGCATGGGTACGACTCGGAGGGTACATCCTCCACCACTTCCTCCGTCACTCCTCATGTGAAGACGGTATTCATGACAGACAGCAATCAAGGCGGTTCCAGCGATCGCCAGCTCATTGACACGTTGGAGGCAATATTGCATGCCTTGGTCAAGTCTGTAGATGAAATCAAAATGGCACTGCCTACTCTGCAGGGAGTGACACCTGGCCAGACAAGCACGGGTCCCACGAACAACATAGATTCAAATTCAGCGGCACCAAACCCGAGCAATAATGCTCCCGAGATAACGGCCCCTACCGCGACAGATGAGGCCCGAGAAGTAAGGAGAGAGGTTCAGGAGCTTCGAGCGATGTTCCACGCCCGAAAAAATTCTCAAGACCTAAGAATACGGCAACCATATCCAGCTGAATGGAGGGATGTGCCCTTTCCCCCAAGATATAAGCCGTTCAATATCAACCCATATGATGGTAAGACTTCAGCAAGCCGGTACATCACTTACTTTGAGGTCACTACCGACCATCTGCCCCATGATGATGCCATCCTCACACGGTTATTCATTGGGGCACTGGAAGGAGTCGCCTTCGATTGGTACCGCAACCTGCCAGATAATTGCATCCACTCCTTCGCTGGCTTCAAGTGCTTGTTCTTGGAGAGGTTCTATGAGGTAGGGCAGGACGTCACGATGTCTACCCTCATGGACGTCGTCCAAGGAGAGAAAGAGCTGACAAGGAATTACATTGAGCGGTTTCGTCAAACCGTAATGAAGTTACCATCTGGCAACCCGGACTCTTCCTTGATTGAAATTTGCCAAAAGAGACTACTCCCAACAATTAGTCTCTGGATGGGCGAAAGTCAATTCAAGGACTGGAAGGCCTTTATCATCAGCGCTACAAGTGCCGAGGAACGATTGAAGAAAGCTCGCCAACTGGGGTTGCATATCTCAGAGGGAGAGAGCAAGATGAAGCGTCCCAACGCCAGCAACGATAATGAGGGTAGCCCCTCCAACAACCGGGACAACAAAGGCAAGCAGTCCATGGTGACCGATACAGCCCAGAAGCCCGAGCCACAGCCAGCAGACAAACAATGGCCTCAAATCACTTATTCTTTCGAAGACGGCCATGTCAAGCCTATCTTGGACATGCTTATACAAGGAGATAGAATTCAGCTTCCTCCACCAAGGCAGGAACCTCGGCCTGCTGATTTGGAAAATCCGAAGTTCTGCCATTACCACCGCTACGTCCACCATGCTACACACGACTGCTACCAACTGAAACGGTATATCCAGAACCTCATCGATTCAAATGCTCTGGCTATCGACTTCGAGGAGGTAACCGTAGCAGCCAACATGGTGTCCGTACAATTCGGCAATTTTCCTCCAACAGAGACTCAAGACGGTGTCATACCCATCCCTCTGGCAACGATGGAAATCACTAATCTTCCACCTGCCCGTGATCAAACTCCCGGCCTAGTACCCCTCACCACATCACGAGGGGAAATCATGTGGGTCCATCCGGACCTAGTCCACGAGGTGACTCAGCCCACTTTACCTTCTAAAAAGAAAAGTGGAAAGGTCAGATCATGTCGCACCGCCTCGACAGAGGATGAGGAAGTCTCAGCCGTCACTACTCGATCTGGAGCACAAGCCCAACCAGTGGCCGAGAATCCGACTAATGATCAGCAGCCCACAAACGCTGATACTCCGGGACCGGCTCAGCCTTCGACGACCGACAAGCCTAGGCCGAAGGAGGCTCGCTTCGACAAATCCCTCCGAAAGGAGACACCTCAGGGGCTGGAGAGGCCCTACAACTTCGACATCTTCGCGCAATTGGCTAATACACCGGCCAAATTATCCTTATATGAACTCCTGAGGCTCTCAAAGGATGTCCGCACGGCTCTAAGTGAGGCGCTCCAAAATGTCGACGCATACTTGGCTCAGGTCAACGTCACGGGAGATAATCAGCCTACAGATCTCCAAGATAGTGCGTGTACAGGTGCAATGCCCAATATCGTCTTCTCTCCGCAGGATATGCTCATTAAAACTAACCTGCACGATCGCCCATTGTACTACACTGGATACATCGGCGACGTAAAGGTAGACCGAATGCACATTGATCCTGGGTCCTCCATAAGCATCATTCCGAAGGGTCTGCTACATCATCTTCACATTCCAATGCATCGCCTGACGCCTACAAGCACCGCCATTAGCGGTTTCAATTCGGGCAGGAGCTACCCAATAGGGAAGATTCGCTTGAAATATCAGATTGGCGATCTCCAATCAGAAGTCACCTGCTACGTCATAGATGCCGACATTTCTTACAATATCCTTCTGGGGCGGCCTTGGATACACGATTACATGATCGTGCCTTCCACGCTACACCAGTGCTTCAAATATGTCGATAAGCACGGCTTCGTGAGGACAGAGTTTGCTGATATCGATCCCTTTAAAGGGGTCGAATCTTATTACTCAGACTCCTGTCTGTACGAAAAATCAAAGAAGCATCTGGTCGAAGAGGAGGTGCAAGCTCACACCAAGACCACCACAAGATCAGAAGAACCCCTGACGATCCACCTCCACGCTCGCAAACCGGGCAGTTCTGCACCCCTTACGGCTACTTTGCGTAAGGACGCAATCAGTCTATCGGCGCAAGAAGAGCAGATGAGAATCCGGCTGCCGAGGTCTGGCCAAGTGCCGAGACCCACACCAGGGCCTTTTACCATCAGACTACCGAGAGTCGGTCAGCTCCAAGCAGAGAAACTTAATCCCTCCGACAGATCGCTCACAATACGTCTTCCTAAAAAGGGCCGTCACCCCGACGCGAGGTTTGACACTTCCAGCGAACCAGCCACTCCTCGCCCCATGTCAGATGCCAAGCTGGGGGTTGCTAGTCTACCAACAACTCCACGACCTACTCCCCTGGTCGAGCATCTGAAGATCAAGCTGACTAGGTCGCTCTCCCAGTATTCACTTATACAGGGGGTGGCCGAAGAAGAACCAGAATTAGCCAAGTATGTGGCTGCCCACTCCGATACCCCTTCCGCGGATGATGTAATCCCTCTCGAGAAGATACCTTATTTTATCAATAAAGGGCTATCTTTGAATTAAAAAAAAAATCCCTAATGATTGAGTTATGTACCCTCCGGTACCGCTGAACTCACATTCCGCCTCCAAATTTCCTAGATTGGTGAGTTATGTACCTCCCGGTACCGCTGAACTCACATCCACTCCAAATTACCTAGTCATGTACCCGCTGGTACCACTGAACTCACATCCACAACATTCTAAATCATTGAGTTATGTACCCCCTGGTGCCGCTGAACTCACATCCACCACATTTCAGATTATTGAGTAACGTACCCGCTGGTACCGTTGGACTCACACTCACCATTCTCCAGATTCTTGTGTCACGTACCCGCTGGTACCGCTGAACTCTCACTCACCATTCTCCAGATTCCCGAGTCATGTACCCTCTTGTGTCGCTGAACTCACATCCACAACATTCCAGATTATCGAGTCATGTGCCCGCTGGTGCCACTGAACTCACACTTTCACAATATTGAGTCATGTGCCCGTTGGTGCCTCTGAACTCACATCCCGGTCACTCTTTCAGATAGTAAGTCATGTATGATCGTACCTCTGAACTTTCTTCCTGGAAGAGATCCTCCCTCATGATCCGATACCCGCACTTCCAGTGCACAAAAAAGGGTAAGCGATCCACAAATTTCCAAAACGGCCATGTCCTCATTACCTCTGAGTCGTTTTACTTCCGCTAAAAACAAATCATCCCCTACATAGAACTTCCATGTCCTCATTACCTCTGAATCGTTCTATGTACCCCTCTTCATTGAGCCCACTCCTGCCATGTCCTCATTACCTCTGAGTGGGAAGGCTCCGTAGAAGAAACCTTCATACTTGCCATGTCCTCATTACCTCTGAGTAAGTATGTCGATTCTCTTTCAACCTATTATCTGTACCCACGACCGGAGTACGACAAGGATAATAGGTCCACAAATGTCCTCTGTTGACCACAAATGTCCTCTGTTGACCACAAATATCCTCCATGGAGTCCTCTCCTGCCATGTCCTCTTTACCTCTGAGTAGGAAGACTCCACGGTAAAACCTTCGTACTTGCCATGTCCTCATTACCTCTGAGTAAGTATGTTGGTTTCCCTTTCATCCTATTATCCGTATCCTGAACCAGGTTACGCCAAGGATAATAGGCCCACAAATATCCTCCACTGAGTCCACTCCTGCCATGTCCTCATTACCTCTGAGCAGGAAGATTCCACGGTAAAACCCTCATACTTGCCATGTCCTCATTACCTCTGAGTAAGTACGTTGGTTCCCTTTCATCCTATTATCCGTATCCTAAGCCAGGGTATGCCAAGGATAATAGGCCCACAAACGTCCTCTATTGACCACAAATGTCCTCTGTTGACTATAAATGTCCTCTGATGACCACAAATGTCCTCAGTCGACCACAGATGTTGTACTGGGTCTCCAGTACACGCCCATCCCTTCCCTATCATGCCTAGGAGCCCAGTTGCTCCCTGGCATTCTCTCGAATACCAAAAACTTCTATAGCTGTCTTATCGCAAAGTTGTTCTAGGTATCCCTCTCCGAAACTTATTACTCGTACCTAAAACCAAGGTACGCCCAGGGTAACAGGTCCACAAATAATCCCCCAGCAGGTCCAATTCCACAAACACCACAAGTACAAGAAAGAGAAAATGAGTTGAAACATGCACATTTATTCAAAATTTAAAGTACTACATCATCTGGGATCACACCCCTTGACCAAAAAAAAAGAAAAAAAGTGAAAGAAAACAGAAAACTGTTCACTGCTCCATGGCATTCTTTTGCCCGATACCAAGAACCTCCATATCCGCCTTACCGCGGAGTTATCCTAGGTATCCCTATCAAACTTATTATCCGTACCTAAAACCAAGGTATGCCAAGGATAATAGGCCCACAAATGTCCTCTGCTGACCATAAATGCCGTACTAGGTCCCTTAGTACATCCACATCTTTTCTCATCATCATATGCTTTCGGAGCCCAGCTGTTCCATAGCATTCTTTCACCCAATGCATAGAACTTCCACGTTGATAGCACCTCTAAGTTGTTCTATGTATCCTCATTCGAGTTCACTCCTACTATGTCCATATCACCTCTGAGTCGGAAAGCTCTACCATCAACCTTATATTTACCACGTCATACCACCTCTGAGTAAATATGATGGTTCCCTCTCTCAACTTATTATCCGTACCTAAAAGCAAGGTACGCCAAGGATGATAAGTCCACATAAAATCCCCAGCGGAAGTACCCAAACCTATCACGTCCATGCTACCTCTGATTGGATTGCTACACCTAAACAAATCTACTTTCCATGCTTCTTATTCAAAGTGTTCCAAATTTGCAATTTGGAAACTTTGAAGGGGGTCCTGTAGAAGCATAGAAAATATTGCTTTTATCCCACACCGGAAAGGAGAAGAAGAAAGGGCTCACTCTATTCTATAAATAGAGCCCCCTTACCTCCTTTGAAAAGGGCACCAACTTCTCTTCCCTCCTTCCAAACTTGGACTCTTCCTATTATGCACCTTCGGGTGCTAAGTAGAAGAAGTCTAGGGCAGCGCGGGCTCATCGGGCTCAGTCAGCTGTCCCAACCTCTGACCATCAAGAGCGTCCCGCTAAGCGGGCCTCTGATGGAAAGTTGTACAGAGCCGCCTGTGTCCAGCCCCCGGCGGCAAACGGACAGAGTGGTTCTCAAGAGTCTCCCAACAAAGATCGAGGGCAAGTGTTTCTATTAGCCCCCACATCAGGGAGAAAACATGATACCTACGCACTCATGTGTTCGGGATACCCGGGCCCACAAAGCGAATGCACAGGCAGATCGAGACATTCCTCAAGCGAGTCATGAGACGTCCTTCATGCGGCTCGGTCATGAGACATTCCTCATGCGGCTCGGTCATGAGACGTCCTTCATGCGGCTCGGTCATGAGACATTCCTCATGCGGCTCGGTCATGAGACGTCCTTCATGCGGCTCGGTCATGAGACATTCCTCATGCGGCTCGGTCATGAGACGTCCTTCATGCGGCTCAGTCATAAGACATTCTTCATGCGGCACAGAATCCAGGAAGCTTCATGCGACTCAAAATCAAACGAGCTTCATGCGGCTCAAGAGTATCATGCGGCTCAAAAGTCACCAACATGGACATGCGGCTCAACGTACATAGGTAGCTCGAGTAAACTACATGCGGCCCAGAGAGAGATGCCACGTGGTCTTCAAAAAACAGCTGTACCCAACGTGTGGACGCATTTAATGCTCTGACGGCTGACAGACCTGACAAGTGACAGACCTGACATAAAGTTATCATAATGACTGACACGAAAAGCAGTACTTCGGGAATAAGGAAAATCTTCAAAGTGGCACTGTCTACCAAAGTTTTGAGGCGAGCTTATGCGGCCAAGAATAAATGAGTTCCCGCGGCTCAATACCACGCTAATTCATGCGGCCTACAGAAACTATGCATATGCGGCTCATAGAAAGTTCATCCCCTGCGGCTCGATGAGGCATTGACTCATGCGGCTCACGAGTAGTATCCCCCTGCGGTTCAAGTGTTGGTCACCCTATGCGGCCCTGGCAGGATCTTCAATTTAAAAAATGTGGCACTGAAGATGCAACAGAATCCCAACGAGAATATTCGACATCATCATCATAATTGCCGAGATTAGGGCATATCATTCATCATCAAGCCAATAGGACACGTGGCGAGCAATCAAATATTGGCATAATCAATCACGAAGATTTAAAGCAGTCAGCATTAACTGCTCATAAGATTTGGTGCTATCCGCATTAGTGGCCGAGATTCATTATGATCAGGATCAAGGGCCCAGATAGAATGAAGGAGCGCCGACATTCCAAATAGATAATCATCAGCAAACCCTAATGATCCCACCCCACTCTTATAAATAGCCAGCATCATTCCCATGTAAAAAAGGTCGGCAACAAAAAGAATAAAGAAAAAGAAGAAGAGAGAGATATACACAGAGAGAGCTCCTCCTTTTCTTGATACTCACAGAGAGAGAGAAGCCAGGAGAGCAACCCGAGGAGAGTATGAAGAGCCTTTCTTCGTCAACGCCGAGCAGATCTTCCCCGAGCCAAGGCTGCATACCGATCGTCCAAGGAGTAAGGCAGAGCGGCCGTCGCTTTCCCGAGCCTCTATCGTCACCCTCCAGAATCAAAAATAAACAATCGTACTTAGTCTGCTGTACCTTGGTTTTCGTCCCTAGGCTTTCTTTGTACGAGCGAGTTTGTATTGTGAGTCTAAGTTCAGTCCTCCGATAATTATTCTGTTCTTTTACAATCAATGGCAAACAACAATGTCCACCTTCATGGACGTTGTCCAAGAAGAGAAAGAGCTGACAAGGAACTATATTGAAGGGTTTTGCCAAACCACAATAAAGCTGCTATATGGTAACCCGAATTCCTCCTTGATTGAAATTTATCAAAAGAGATTACTCCCAACAATCAGTCTCTAGATGGGCAAAAGTCAATTTAAGGGCTGGAAGACATTCATCATCAGTGCCACTAGTACCGAAGAACGATTGAAGAAGGCTCGCCAACTGGGATTGAACATCTCGGACGGAGAGAACAAGGGCAAGCGTCCTAATACCAACAACGACAATGAGGGTAGCCCCTCCAACAATCAGGACAACAGGGGTAAGCAGGCTATGGTGGCCGACACAGTCCAGAAACCTGAGTCAAAATCGGCAGACAAATAATGGCCGTAAATAACCTACACCTTCGAGGACGGCCACGTCAAGCCCATCTTGGGCATGCTCATACAAGGAGACAGAATTCAGCTCCCTCCACCAAGACGGGAACCTCGACCGACAGAAATGGAGAGCCCGAATTACTGTCATTACCACCGCTACGTCCACCATGCTACGTACGACTACTACCAACTGAAGCGAGACATCCAACATCTTATCGATTCGAACGCTCTGGCCATCGATTTTGAGGAGGTAATCGTGGCGGCCAACATGGTGTCCGTACAATTCAGCAGCTTCCCTCCAACAGAGACTCAAGACGGGGTGGTACCCATCCCTCTGGCGACAATAGAGATTGCTAATCTTCTACCTCCTCGGGATCAGGTAGATGGTCTAGTACCCCTCACCATATCATGGGAGGAGATCATGTGGGTCCATCCGGACCTGGTACTTGAACTGACTCAGTCCACACCACCTTCAATTCGCAAGAAGAAGGGTGAAAAAGTTAGATCCTGCCGCACAATCTCGACAGATGTCGAAGAAGTCACGGCTGTCGTTACCCGTGTCACGACCCGCACCCGCTTTTCCGGATACGAGACGTGTCCAAGCCAGCCTACGCCACAGAGTCGGCGGTAGAACGCTGTCAAGCCCGCAAGAACAAATGCTCAAGAAACAACATTGATGCTCATTCACATTTCTAAATTTATTACAACAGTTACAATATTTATATTTAAAGGAAAATACAAAGTTTTATAATTAATGAAATTGAGTACAACTGCTATCTATTTCTAGTTTGTCCTCAGCATACCCAAGCCTTTCCAATGCTAATTGTGATCGCGGCTAAAACTGAAAAATGTTGGTTTCCAGTCAGGAATGGAACAAGTACACAAACCGACGACAATACAAAAATACAATAGAATTAACAAGACATGAAAATAACATAAGAGAGATAAAAACAGGAAGATAACTGATGACATAGCACGATAGAGAAGTAAACAAGAAAAAACTAATAAAAGATATCTATCTAGGTGGTGTAAAATATTCTTTTCAACATATGAACGGCTAGGGGTAGATAAGGCACACTGCACGTGTTATGTGCAGCTGCTAGCATTCACGAAATACACGGGGATAGTTTTGGGTAGTCCAGATGTCTACTAAGATATTTCCCCTCCCGACTACTCTGTGTGACGAGCGTGTCAACAAGAAGCAAGATATATGTATAGACATGAAATGAAAAGACTACTATGAATCAGAAAGCAATCAGAAAGTGCACTTTCCTGAGGTCCTTAGCTGGAGAAACCAATAATACTATACCACTCAATGAGCCACAATCAGTCAACACATACAGAAGTTTCCAGATGCTAAAATAAACAGTACCAATGTTCTCAGAACAGTTAAATTAGCTAGGATTGCCTTTCCTTAAGTCCAATTCTGGATACAGGGGCAAAACGGTAATTTCGGGCAAAAACGATGTCTACCGTTGGACCCGCTTTACACCGAAAAGCGTGTCAGAGTCAACAATCTCTAAAGTCATCAAACTACATGTCTACGGATCTGGTTTTCCGATACGAACCCAACCGTATGTCCAGAGTTGGATTCCGGCGGGCCGTGCACAAAATCGCCCGTTGAGTTGGACCGTGGGGCCCGCAAAACGACGTACGATTCAACTGTCTCAGATTTGGACCAAACTTGGCATACAGGACCAAAAAAATGATACGGTTTTGTTGGCATAAGTTTTATCTCGATCTGACGACCGTGCACAAAGTAATTAGAGAATTTGCAAAATTCACGATACGGTGAATTTCGACGGATACACATCAAATTCGTCGCGTATACGTGGCCAATTTGAATTCCGTCAAAGCCCACACGACCACGAAGCCGTTACGCACCTTTTGATGCCTTCGGTTCGTGACCACGTCGCCCGGAATGGCGGGATGCACGTCGTATGGAAGGATTTTTCATTTTTTTTTCTATTATTCAAAACAGATTTTTCTAAAACTTTGGGATCGGATAACTTTCTAGATACTTTATGAATTCAGGTTCTATAAAAGGTGTTGTAACCTTGTATATGTTGGCTAAAAAGGTGTTCAAAAAGATTCCTAAAATTTCTATTATTCTGTTCTAGAATTCCTTTCCAAAACAGGAGATTGGACTGTTTGGGTTCTATTTTAGGACAGACTTTTGGGTCAACTTTACGCCGATTTCTAGGTCGATTCCTACTCGTTTCCATCCGAACTTATCTAATGGACTTGAAGGTGCATATATGGGGTTTATACCTGATAAAGTGGCTCGGGAAATAGTCGACTGTGCGCGAAGATATCTCGCGATGAACTTGCACCTCCGTGCAACCGCTGCTGCTTCGAGATTCGCTTCCCCGTGCGAGCGCACTTATTTCTTGCTTCTGGCTGACGGCGTTGGCCGCACGCGACGGCGCTTTGAGCTCGGGGTGGCCGCCCAGGTGTAGGAGGGGGTGGCAGAAATCTTCGGGTTAGGGTTTCGAGTTTGCGTCGATCTCCCTATCCCTCGCGATATATAGATATGTATATCCCGTCTGCTATCGGTTTCATTCCTGTTAAGTATACCAAGCGGTGGAGAAGACCTGGGCTCGGCTTGGGCCCAAGTTGGCATGGGGTAGGGATGGATTTAGGCTGTGCTGGGATTTCCCGGGTTCAGGGTGCTACTGTTTTCTTATTCCTTTGCTTTTGCTTTTGCTTTTTTTATTTCTTCCACATATATACATACATACAAATTCATGTGTACATATATATATATTAATACATACAAGTACATGTATACGTATATATATTAATACATACAAATACATGTATACATATATATATATATATGTATATATATATATATATATATATATATATATATATATATATATATATATATATATATATATACACATGTTAAGGGGAATGGTATATGTGTTTTAATTAGATTAATATATATGCATAAACAAGATTATATGTTTTAATTGTATATATATTTAATATATATGTATAAACAAGACTATATGCTAAAAAAAAAATATATATATATATATATATATATATATATATATATATATTTTTTTTTTTTTTTCAAACAAAAACTTTTATTGATCAACTTCCAAACACGATACAAAAGGACACTACTTGTGTCTACATTTGATTGTAGCTTTCCCTACTTGCCGATGAACTTCTGCTATCAACTTGTCCATAGAATATGAGTGATTTTCATATCTCCATTTGTTCCGATCTTTCCACATGACCCAGAGAACAGCCGCTGCAACTATACCTTTTCTGTGTTTATTTCTCTTCCTCCACCAGTCTCGAAGTCGTTCAATTAAGGTTCTTCCTCTAGAATGAACCTTATAAGCTATTTGGACTGCTTCCCATACTCCTGTAGCCAACTCGCCATGGTGCATCAGATGATCCAAAGTCTCTACCTCATTCTTGGTGCAACAGTGACACTTCGAAGCCAAACTGTATCCAAGTCGAACAATATTATCATCCGTAGGCAGTTTGTTATGCAGAATCCTCCATAGAAGTATTGACCATTTGATAGGAATATATGTACCCCAAATGTGTGTAAAATCTGTTAGGATTGGCCTATGAATCCTAGCCACCTCCCAAGCAGATGACAAAGTGAACTGACCAGAATGAGTTCGACACCATCTCCATGCTTCATTAATGGGCTCAATATGCTGTTGTGCCATGTCTCTTCCAGTTAACAACCTCTTCCACACATGAGAAGCATTGGAAGTGATAGCTGCGTCCAACGGATGAGTGTTCGAACAGTATTTGATATTGAAAAAACTGGTCCATAAGCTGTCTTGAGCCAAGAACTTCCACCAAAGCTTAATTGTAAAAGCTTGCATCATCTCATCCAATCTCTTGATTCCCAGTCCTCCTTCCTGCTTTGTTCTAGCCATTCGATCCCAACCGAGCCAAGTTCTTTTGTTAATCCCCTCCTGAGCTCCCCAGAAAAAGCTGGAGAACATACTCTCCATGCGATGTAACACCGCTAGAGGCGGATTACAAGCTGCTAACGTATACATAGGAATGGACGTTAGTACTGATTTAATCAAGACAAGTTTACCTCCAGGAGACAGGATTTTATTGTGCCAGCCTTCAAGTTTACTGCGAATCCGAGCCAGGAGGTCCTCATACATGCCACCATTGCGCTGGCCAGCCATTAGTGGACATCCAAGATACGTAAGTGGAGGGGAGCCAATTGAAAAACCCGTTCTACGAGCTAACTCAGATCCACGTTCCTGAAGAACGTTCGGAGACATTAATATAGAAGACTTGGTCTTGTTGATCAGTTGGCCCGATGCGGCCTCATATTGCGCAAGAAGATCAGAAACTTTAGTAATTGAACGCAAATCTCCGGCTGAAAATAGAAGTAAGTCATCTGCATATGCCAAATGAGTGATAGGGGGGCAACCACGAGGAGAAATAAATGAGGTAAAACCCTCAGTATCAGGAAGCAGCTTCAGGCTACGCGAGAGAACCTCCGCTGTAATGATGAACAAAGCCGGGGATAGGGGATCCCCCTGTCGAACACCCCGGAAGGCCTGAAAGTATTCGGTCGACTCACCATTGATCAATGGAGAATACCAAATGTTGTTAACAATTCTAAGCATCATGTCCACCCATTTGTTGTGAAAATCGAATTTACGAAGAACCTTCAGCATGAATCTCCAATCAACTCTGTCGTAGGCCTTCATCATGTCAAGCTTAATAGCTACATTGCCTCCTCTATGCTTCTTGTTCATCTTAGCCATCATCTCTTGTGCTAGAAGAATATATATATATATATATATATATATATATATATATATATATATATATATACTTACACACATTTACCTATATATTAATCTATACATACACACATATATAATATATTCATATATATTCGTATATACATACACACACATATAATATATTTATATATATATACACGTATAATATATATATTTATATCTACATACATTCACATTCACACATATATAATATTTATTTGACAATAGAATAATATAACCAATAAAATAATAATATTAAATAATAATCCCAATGAAGATAATAATAATAATAACGATATTTAATATACCAATACTAGGCATTGCATCTACTTGAAATATGTCTACATGGATGTATTTGATCTCACTACATACCTACGAAGGCTTGGATTCGGATCAAGCCTAGCTCGGGCTAAATCGACACTAACGGTCTCCTACATGTCAATACTATAATCAATAAATAATTAAAATGTTCTATAGGGTTAAGTCGCAACTTGGCTTGGTTTTCTTAGTTAGGACATAACTATGGCTCAGCCTTCCTTGGCATGGCTAATACACTAGTCAAAGTACGCCACTGCATTATCTGTGCCATGATTCCTAGTCGTCTTATACTCCAAAACTCCACAATGGCTAAAGTCATCTACCGTAATAATTAACTAAATAATTATTTATAAAATCATAATTTACTATTTTAATCAAATAAATAAAATAATAAAAATATTCCAAAAATTTTCGAGAAGGGGAGCTACAAATCTATCCACCTTAAAAATAATTTCGTCCTCGAAATTCTAACTTATACACCTGTCTAAAATTCAAAAAAAAATAAAGGTAAAAGAATAGATCCGCTATTACCACAATCTTCTCGAGTTTAATTTCTCAGAATTATTTATACCTCCTCCTAGCCATTTCGTAACTACGAATCCTCGAGGACTTCTACCCACCTTCGGTCACACTAGTCCTCACAACTAAAATCTATAATCTTCTATCTAGTTGTTAACGAGTCTACCAACAGATATCTACTACATGAGGCATCTATAAGCTTTTCTTATCTACCAAGCAACTCAAGATTTAACAGTCAACGGATTTACACAGTAGCTAAGAAATATTGATAAATCTTAATAAGCATGACCACTCGTTTCTCCGAATTAGGAAGGACATGAAGGTAAGGAAGAATAATCGAAAGCAGATATGAAGTTCCCAAAGTGATAGAGGGTATCCAATGTTACAGATAGAAAGGGAGTTTATGAACCACTGTCTTATTTGCTAGATTGGGCTACTCTAGTCCAGTCACTTGCTAACTCGAGGAACCCTTCGTTACTTAGAGTGGCCTGCAATCCATGTAATACATAAGTTTTGTTCTCAAAATTCTAATTCAAATAAGGTTCCCTAACGGAACGACATTTGAGAAATCAAGATTGTGGTCTTAATAGGTTCTCTATTTGGACATCAGTCGTTGGTTGGATGAACATTGGGTTTCAATCTATATGGACTAGACAAGATCCAATGATAAACTATTTCTACTAGGTTAGGATGATCTGGAATAGTTTTCCACCCTATGGTTGAGCCAATTGCCAGTCAGGTTGGTCAGCTAGGTTCATAGAGCCAAAAAGTGCCTTCAGTGACCTTTGTATTTAAGTAGCACCTCAGGCCTCAATTGTGTGGCACACTAGTGGCATGTGCGTAGTGGGCTTCGAGTAGGTCACAACCATATATTGGATCGAAATGTTCGAGTCGAGGTTGAGTCTCTAATGGAAGTCGGGGAAATATACCGGTATTATAGTAGTGGTTATAGCTAGTCCTTTTAACCTGAATGTCTACCCCAAAAATAGAGTACAAGAGGACGAGTTTGAGTGGGACATGATATACCTAGATGAAGGTAGACTCGTCTAGATCTTGCATGTGAAATATGTTGGAAGGTAACAGCTGGTCTCGTGCTCCGTATACTAATGGCACGGCCAGGGACACAAAATGATCTAAATGAAAAGTGGGAGTCCATGGGGCACTAATTATCATCATAGTGGAAAATCATTCTAGTCAATCGGTAATCTTCATATATCCCAAGAAGGCTTACAGTCTACCAACCTTAAAAGCTAGGGCAGGGTTTTAGGAATAATGAGGTTAGAGGGTCGAGAGGAGGACTAGTAACTCAAGACAAGGTTCCAGTCACAGGGCTGGCCGATGGTAGCTACACTGGTGTATACCACAAGTATAGCCATGGAGATATTCTATATCTATCTATCAATTACGAGCTTTCGTCTTTCCAATCAGTGAAAGACAAAACCAATAAGGAGTTCAAGAGAGGGGTCACTGAGTACAATTACGTGATTCAAGGCGAATATATAATTTAAGATGAATTGTCAAAGTAGTCGCGGGTGAGATCCTGGAACCTCTATATCTCAACCCACGTAGGGTAATTAAATGAAGGGTAAACCAAATATATCATGGTTGATCAGACCATAATACAATGATTCTGATTAGACAATATGTTAACGGGTGTCCCCAATAAACACATGTCTCGAATCAAGCTCGATAAAAGAGTAAGCTTGCAAAAACTAGGCTGTAATAGCAGCGTTGGTCAAGATAGTCAAAATACAATCACGCGAGATTTTTGGAAGGAGGAATAAGTAGTTCGAGTTTTGAGAGAATCAAAACCTTACCTGGTATCATTACTTATATAGGCATCCTACTATCTTCTATCCATAAGGCCTTGGTCGACTAATGGATTATGGACTTCTGAACTCTATACTCTAAGTAAACCTATTAGTGTCGGTCAGTTACCACGTCAATAGATCACAAGGACCATAAAATGCTAGGTTGGAAGACATGCTACTCAACTTACAGAACTTACACTAGTATTGGTTTTGGATCTTAGGGTCATACAGGACAGTCATTGTCCTCTATAGCATCCTAAACTTATAATCACGTCTGAAATCATTTTACCAAGAATTATGCCTCGCCTGTATACTCTGGCTGTGATAAACCCTTAGTTTCGTGATTCAGGTGTGATAAGCTATCAGGTACTCCACCTTATATTGACACAAGAATATCTAAGATCTAAAGATGTCAACGAGGACATAGTTTTAGCAATGATCCATAAACTACAATTCTTCGAAAAGATTTCAATTCAATGGGTTGTGCCTCGCCAGTGCGCTGCTGGCTGCAGTGAACCCACATCTCCACTCTCAGATAATTGACGACAGTGCGCTGCTGTCTAACCATCGCAGTCGTTTAATTACTCTAACTATATTCCTAAGGAATCCAAGCAGATGCTAGAGATTCAAACTAATTGACTATGCTAAAAAGCGTCAACACCTGCCTATAAGTCTCATTCCTCAAGGTAAAAGGTTGACTGGCAGGAAATAACTGAAGACAAGAAAAATAAGAAGATCCTAACATTTATCACATATATATTTCATATAGCTGAGGGAAAAACTTGAATTAAATCTAACTCGGGATTCATACAGGTATAACAGGATCAGGAATTATAAACCAATTCCTTACAGTAAAATAGAATTTAAAACATGCAATTCTAATTTATGATATAAAATTTATATCTAGATAGAGCAAATGAAAACTGAACAGGTTATCAAGGTTAACGCCTTAATTCTAGGCAAGTCTAACATACCAAGCAATTAGTATATCCACATTAGATCACATTGTCATATCAAAAGTAATAGTCTACCTATAGGGATCTAGCAAGCTATCTAAATTGCATGGCCTATCTAATAACCTTAACTACCCAACAGTCAGTTTGAACAAGGGACTCCTAGTCCTAGTCATTCTCTTAAATCATTTTAATCCTAATTGTGAATGAGCATTTCCTGGGCGCAGGCTCACAATGGTACGACTAACTTAAGTACCATTACGAGTTCGCAATCTTTTGTGAAAATAGACCTGCATGGGCCACCACAAAAACTTGTCACGACCCGCACCCGATTTTTCGGATACGAGACGTGTCCAAGCCAGCCTATGCCGCAGAGTCGACGGTATAACACTGTCAAGCCCACAAGGATAAATGCTCAAGAAACAATATTTGATGCTCAATCACATTTCTAAATTTATTACAATAGTTACAACATTTATATTTAAAGGAAAATATAAAGTTTTACAATTAATGAAATTGAGTACAACTGCTATCTATTTCTAGGTTGTACTCAGCATACCCAAGCCTTTCCAATGCTAAGAGTGATTGCGGCTAAACCTGAAAAATATTGATTTCCAGTCAGGAATGGAACAAGTACACAAACAGACGATAATACGAAAACACAATAGAATTAACAAGACATGAAAATAACATAAGAGAGATAAAAACTGGAAGATAACTGATGACATAGTACGATAGAGAAGTAAACAAAGAAAAACTAATAAAAGACATCTATGTAGGTGGTATGACATATCCTTTTCAACATGTGAACGGCTAGGGGGTAGATAAGGCACACTGCACGTGTCATGTGCAGCTGCTAGCATTCACGAAAGACACGGGGATAGTTCTGGATAGTCCACATGTCTACTAAGATATTTCCCCTCCCGACTACTCCGTGTGACGAGCGTGTCAACAAGCAGCAAGATATATGTATAGACATGAAATGAAAAGACTACTATGAATCGGAAAGCAATCAGAAAGTGTACTTGCCTGAGGTCATTAGCTGGAGAAACCAATAATACTATACCACTCAATGAGCCACAATCAGTCAACACATGCAGAAGTCTCCAGATACTGAAATAAACAGTACCAACGTTCTCAGAATAGTCAAATTAGCTAGGATTGCCTGTCCTTAAGTCCAATTCTGGACACAGAGGGAAAACGATAATTTTGGGCAAAAACGATGTCCGCCGTTGGACCCGTTTTGTACCGAAAAGCGTGCCAGAGTCAACAATCTCTAAAGTCATCAAACTATATGTCTACGGATCTGGTTTTCTGATATGAACCCAACCGTATGTCCAGAGTTGGATTCCGGTGGGCCGTGCATAAAATCGCCCGTTGAGTGGAACCGTGGGGCCCCGTAAAACAACGTACGATTCAACTGTCTCATATTTGGACCAAACTTGGCATGCAGGACCAGAAAAATGATACGGTTCTGTTGGCGCAAGTTTTGTCTCGATCTGACGAACGTGCACAAAGTAATTGAAGAATTTACAAAGTGCACGATACGGTGAATTTCGACGGATACGCATCAAATTCGTCGTGCACATGCGGCCAATTTGAATTCTGTCAAAGCCCACACGACCACGAAGCCGTTACGCACCTTTCGATGCCTTCGGTTCGTGACCACGTCGCCCGGAATGGCAGGACGTACGTCGTGTGGAAGGATTTTTTAAGTTTTTTTATATTATTCAAAACAGATTTTTCTAAAACTTCGGGATCGGATAACTTTCTAGATACTTTATGAATTCAGGTTCTATAAAAGGTGTTGTAACCCTGTATATGTTGGCTAAAAAGGTGTTCAAAAAGATTACTAAAATTTCTTTTATTCTGTTCTAGAATCCCTTTCCAAAACAGGAGATTGGACTGTTTGGGTTCTGTTTTAGGATAAACTTTTGGGTCAACTTCACGCCGATTTCTAGGTCAATTTTCTACTCGTTTCCATCCAAACTTATCTAATGGATTTGTAGGTGTATATATGGGGTTCATACCTGTAAAAGCGGCTCAGGAAATAGTCGACTGTGCACGGAGATATCTCGCGATGAAGTTGCACCTCCGTGCAACCGCTGCTGCTTCGTGATTCGCTTCCCCGCACGAGCGCGCTGATTTCTTGCATCTGGCCGGCGGCGTTGGCCGTGCACGGCGGCGCTGTGAGCTTGGGGTGGCCGCCCAGGTGTAGGAGGGGGTGGCAAAAATCTTTGGGTTAGGGTTTCGAGTTTGCGTCGATCTCCCTATCCCTCGCGATATATAGATATGTATATCCCCTCTGCTATCGGTTTCGTTCCTGTTAAGTATACCGAGCGGTGGGGAAGACCTAGGCTCGGCTTGGGCCCAAGTTGGCATGGGCTAGGGATGTTTTAGGCTGTGCTGGGATTTCTCGGGTTCAGGTTCTACGTTTTCTTGTTCCTTTGCTTTTGCTTTTGCTTTTTCTTATTTCTTCCACATATATACATACATACAAATTTATGTATATATGTATATATATATATATTAATACATACAAGTACATGTATACGTATATATATTAATAAATACAAATACATGTATATATATATATATATATTTATATATTTATCTAATTAAAGCATATAGTCTTGTTTATACATATATATTAAATATATATAAAATTAAAACATATAATCTTGTTATGCATATATATTAATCTAATTAAAACACATATACCATTCCCCTTAACATGTATATATATATATGTATACTTACACACATTTACCTATATATTAATCTATACATACACATATATATAATATATTCATATATATTCGTATATACATACACACACATATAATATATTTATATATAAATACACATATACACATATAATGTATATATTTATATCTATATACATTCACATTCACACATATTTAATATTTATTTGACAATAGAATAATATAACCAATAAAATAATAATATTAAATAAAATCCTAATGAAGATAATAATAATAATAACGATATTTAATATACAAATACTAGGCATTGCATCTACTTGAAATATGTCTACATGGGTGTATTTGATCTCACTACATACCTACGAAGGCTTTGATTCAGTTCGGGCCCAGCTCGGGCTAAATCGACACTAACGGTCTCCTACAGGTCAATACTATAATCAATAAATAATTAAAATGTTCTATAGGGTTAAGTCGCAACTTGGCCTGGTTTTCTTAGTTAGGACATCACTATGGCTCGGCATTCCTTGGCATGGCTAATACACTAGTCAAAGCACGCCACTGTACTATCTGTGCCATGATTCCTAATCGTCTTGTACTCCAAAACTCCACTATGGCTAAAGTCATCTACCGTAATAATTAACTAAATAATTATTTATAAAATCATAATTCACTATTTCAATCAAACAAATAAAATAATAAAAATATTCCAAAAATTTTTGGGAAGGGGAGCTACAACCCGATCTAGGGCATAGGCCCAACCCGTGACTAAGAACTCAACTGAAGATCATCAGCCAGCTACTGCTGACGCCACAGGACCTTCTCAGCCTCCGACGACCGACAAGCCTAGGCCGAAGGAAACTCGCTTTGACAAATCCCTCCGAACAGAGACACCTCAGGGATGGAAAGGCCCTACAACTTCGACATCTTGGCGCAGTTGGCCAATACACCGGCCAAATTATCATTATATGAGCTCCTGAGGCTCTCAAAAGATGTTCGCGCAGCTTTGAGCGATGCACTCCAAAACGCCGACGCAGATCTGGCTTAGGTCAACCTCACAGGAGAGAGCCCGCCTACAAATCTCCAAGACAGCGCTTGCATAGGAGCAAAGCCCAATATTGTCTTCATTCCACAGGATATGCTCATCAAAACCAATCTCCACGATTGTGCACTATACTACACCGGATACATCGGGGACGTAAAGGTAGACCGAATGTACATTGATCCTGGTTCTTCCATAAGCATCATTCCAAAGGGTCTGCTACATCATCTCCACATTTCGATGCATCGCCTGACACCAACAAGTACCGCCATCAGCGGTTTCAATTCGGACAGGAGCTACCCAATTGGGAAGATTCGTTTGAAGTGCCAAATTGGCGATCTCCAGTCAGAAGTGACCTGTTACGTCATAGATGCAGACACTTCTTACAACATCCTCTTGGAACGCCCTTGGATACACGATTACATGATCGTGCCTTCCACACTGCACCAGTACTTCAAGTATGTCGACAAATACGGCTTTGTGAGGACAGAATTTGCCGACATCGATCCCTTCAAAGGAGTCGAATCCTACTACTCGGATTCCTGCCTATACGAGAAGTCGAAGAGGCACCTGGATGAAGATATACGAGCTCGAAATGAAACGGCCTCAGGATCAGAAGACCCTCTGAAGATCTACCTTCAAGCTCGCAAACCTGGCAAATTTGTACCCCTTACGGCCGTTCTACGTAAGGATACAATCACCCTCTTGACACAAGAAGGGCAAATGATAATCTGGCTGCCAAGGTCCGGCCAAGTACCGAGACCCACAACGGAGCCACTGACAATCAGGCTACCGAGAGTCAGCCAGCCACAAGCAGAGAAACTCAATCTGTCTGACTAGCCGATGACGATACGTCTTCCCAAGAAGAATCGTTATCCCGATGCAAGGTCTGGGGCATCTAGCGAGCCAACAACTCCCTGTCCAGCATCGAGTACCAAACTGGGGGTCGCTAGCTAGCCAACTACTCCCCGCCCAGCATCGAGTACCAAGCTGGGGGTCGCTAGTTTGCCAACAACTCCACGCTCGGCTCCACCAACAGAACCCCTGATGATCAAGCTGCCCAGGTCATTTTTTCCGTCTTTATTTATACAGGGGTGACCGAAGAAGAATGGGAGCTGGCCAAGTATGTGGCTGCCCACACTGATGTTCCCTCCGTAGATGATGTAATCCCTCTAGAAAAGATACCTTACTTTATCAATAAAGGGCTATCTTTGAACTACCTCGAGCTTAATAAGCTTTGTACAATGTATGCTATGGAACACGGTAAAGGCACTCACCTACACACACAGGTGACAAATGTTTACACCGTAAACCAGCATACTCCAGTAGAAGACGCTTGACGCATAATCGAGGGAGGGGACCATCCAATCATCTTCGGCCGGAAAGACGACCCACAGCCCTTCACCATAGAAGAGGCCGATCCCAAATCAGATGCCGGGAGACTGGCTCTGTATCTTTATAGCCCCCAATCCAAATACCTCATACAAAAACATGGATATGATCTGGATACTACGCCAGGCTTAAACTACGATACCGGTCGACGATTACCTTTGAAGCCATCGGTCCCAGCTGGCAAACCACGGGACTACTACAGCAAGACTCGATTTGTACTAGGGTATGTTACGCCCGCAACGACCCCTGAAAGTTCAGATAAGGAATGCGACTGGCATTCACATTCAACCGGGTCACCAACTTCTGATTCGGATACCAACATCGGAGACATATTCAGACAAGTCATGTCAGTCAATATGGCATTCGCCGACGCCTACGAAGAAGATGAAGACATTCCTAAAATCCTTGAGTTAGAGCCGTGGACCCAACAGCTGGATACACAATACGAAAAGCGGTTCGAACAGAGAGAACCTCCCACCGAAGATGAGGTTAAACAGGTCGACCTCGACAGCAAATCTTCTCTAAAACCAATCTTCGTCAGTAAAAGCCTAACAGACAAAGAGCGAGAATCTCTACTGGAACTTGTCAAAGAATATATTGATGTGTTCGCCAGGAGCTATGAAGACATGCCAGGACTAAATCTCGAAGTTGCCCTTCACAAGCTCAACATTCGGCCAGATGCGAAGTCGGTCAAACAACAGCAACGACGCTTCCGCCCGGGTATCATGGATGCGATCGAAGCCGAAGTCAAAAAACTGATAGCCAGCGGCTTCATTCGTGAAGAACAACATCCAGACTGGGTTGCCAATATAGTACCGGTCCTCAAAAAGAATGGAAAGATTTGAATCTACATCGACTTTCGTAATCTGAACGAGGTATGTCCCAAAGATGAATTACCCCTCCCTATCACAGACATTATGGTTGACAACACATGCGGCTTCGAACGCATGTCATTTATGGATGGTTTCTAGGGGTACAACCAAATCAAGATGTCTCCTGACGACGAAAAGCACACCTCATTCCGAACACCGATTGGCACGTATTGCTACACAGTCATGCCTTTTAGTTTAAAGAATACTGGCGCCACATATCAAAGAGCCATGCGTATCATCTTCAGAGACCACTTACGTAAGACTGTAGAGTGCTATGTTGATGACATCGCCATCAAGAGCCGCTATAAGGGAGACCATCTACATGATTTGAGGACAGTGTTCGACCTGATGCGAGCACACAACCTGAAGATGAATCCCACAAAATCCTTCTTTGGCGTATCCAGCAAAAAATTCTTGGGTTTTATTATTACTGCACAGGAAATTCATGTAGACCCAGAAAAGACGAAGGCGATTATAGAGATGGGACCCCCGAGAAATCTTCGCAAACTCAGAGGCTTTCAAGGGAGGCTGGCTTACATCAGGAGATTCATCTCTAACCTCTCCAAGCGATGTCAGCCATTCACCCACCTCATGAAGAAAGGCATCTCGTTCGTATGGGATGAAGAATGCCAACGTGCCTTCGACAGTATCAAAGAATATTTGTCGAACCCTCCAGTCCTAGTAGCCCCGGTTGCTGGGAAACCATTCTTACTATATATACGAGCGATAGAGCATTCCCTTGGTGCTCTGCTGGCACAAAACAACGATGCAGGCCATGAACAAGCTATATATTACCTCAGCCGAATGATGATTGGGCCAGAGCACCGATATACCGCTGTGGAGAAGGAATGCCTCGCCTTGGTATTCGCCATTCAAAAGAGGTGGTACTATGTCACAGGACAAACCATACATGTGATCTCACGAGTCAACCCTCTCAGGGTCCTCATGACTAAACCAGGGGCACTCAGCTCCCGCCTCGCGACATGGGCAATATTGTTGTCCCCCTATCATATGATCTTCGTCCCACAAAAGGCTGTTAAAGGTCAAGCTCTGGCAGACTTTTTAGCAGCACACCCAGGCTCGGAGTCGTCCAGAGTATATAATAGAATCCCAGATGAGGTCGTCGACTCACATGTGACCTCCCACGATGTTATATAGCGAATGTTCTTCGACGGTGCTTCGAGAACTGGACCCAAGGCCAACATAGTCGTCGGAGTCGGGGTGGTGTTGATTTCTCCTTCCGGACTGGTTATCAATCGTGCTTACTCCCTTACGGAACCCTGCTCTAACAACGTGGCCGAGTATAACGCGCTGGTCATTGGCCTCCAACTTAAAAGAGAGCTGGGGGTAGAATATCTTGAAGCATACGACAATTCGCAGTTAATCGTCAATCAGATCCTGGGTTCGTACGAAGTCCGCCACGAAGACATGATCCCCTATCACCAAATAGCGATCAATATTATCTCATTATTTGAGGGATTCTTCATCTAGCATGTTTCCAGACTACAGAACATCGAAGACGATGCCCTAGTAGGCCTTGCCACTTTCCTAGCAGTTCCAAACTATACTCATCATTCGGTTGACGTGATAGGCTACGAACTGGTATGTCCCAAGAACAACGTTCAAGTCGTGGCGAGTTATTCAGCTCAGACGATCACTACCAAAATACAGTAAATTAGCGACAGATATTTAGCGACGGAATTTTTCAGTCGGCGTTAGCGACGACTTCGTGGCCGCTCAGCGACTGATTACCGACTACACGCCTTTGCCATTTTATTTTAAATTTTAGGGGGAGGAAAGGTCGTACATCCGTCGCTAGACTGTCGGAGTTGTAGCGATGGATTTCCAGTCGTCGCTACGTAGTCGATTTTTTGGCGAGAATTGTGTAGAGAATTAGCGGGACATATCTTCGACTATGTAGCGACGGATATTCAGTCGGCACGTATCAAACAGGGCGACTACCGGGCGACGGGTTTTTCTTCGTCGCTTGTCCGTCGCTATATTTACGTACCAGACTTTAAATAAAACGACAGGGGAAACTTTTTGCATTCCCTTCAAATTCACTCTCTTTCCTCCCTCTCTCTCTCTCTCTCTTTCGCCGGTGTCGGCTTCGGTGAGCGGTGTCGGTGTTGTCGTCGGCGTCGGCGTCCTCTCCTTTCTCTCTCCAGAAGGTAACCCCCTTTCTCTCTCTCTCTCGATCTATCTCTCTCTGACGCGCTTGGGGCTGGGCCATCAGGGGCTGGACGGCTGGCTTGGGTCGGGGGCTGGGCTGTGGTCTTGGGACGGGGGCGTCGGGGGCTGGGCGGCGGGCTTGGGGCTGGGGCGTCGGGGGCTGAACGGCTGGCTTGGGTCGGGGTCTAGGCGGTAGGCTTAGGGTGGGGGCGTCGGGGTCTTGGAGGCGGGCTTGGGGTTGGGACGTCGGGGGCTGGGCGGCTGGCTTGGGTCGGGGGCTGGGCGGCTGGCTTGGGGCGGGGGCGTCGGGGGCTGGGCAGCTGGCTTGGGTCGGGGGCTCGACGGTGGGCTTGGGGCGTGGACGTCGGGGTCTGGGAGGCGGGCTTGGAGCTGGGACGTCGGGGGCTGGGCGGCTGGCTTGGGTCAGGGGCTGGGCGGTGGGCTTGGGGCGACGACGTCGGGGGCTGGACGGCTGGCTTGGGGCGGGTTCGTCACGGGCTGGACGGCTGGCTTGGGTCGGGGGCTTGGCGGGGGGCTTGGGGCGGGGGCGTCGGGGTCTGGGAGGCGGGCTTGGGACTGGGGCGTCGGTGGCTGGGCAGCTGGCTTGGGTCGAGGGCTGGGCGGTGGGCTTGGGGCGGCTGCGTCGGGGGCTGGGCGGCTGGCTTGGGGCAGGGGCGTCGGGGCTATTTGCAACCGACGCACAGCCATAAGCACTCTTCATATATATATGCAACCGAACTACTGGGTGGCGGGCTTGGGGCGACGGGCTTTGGTCAAGGGCGGCGGGTGGCTTTGCTTCTCAAATTCATCTGAGTTTATATATTGGCTAAATAATGTGTTATCCATATCGGGTATTCCATTAGTTTGGTAGTGTTTCGATTAGTAAATGTGAATATGGGGTTTGGATTCATGGTGTATATGTTCACTGTCTCAAGGACAGTACGAGTTCTATCAGTTGTGTGCTTCTGTATAGATGTATATATCTATACATCTAGCTGTGATATACATATGTGTATATGACAATCTCAGTTAGCGACGGACTAATTACCGGTTAGCGACGGATATTTTTACCTCCATTTGTATTAATCTACGGTACGACATGGTGATCAGGACATAGTCCCTGCAGCCATTCGACTAGCGAGGCAGAAACTATGTAGCCGTAGATAAAGTTGACTGTCATCCGACCCTCATCCCTCGGCAATGATGATACGACAACCTATCACTATATCTTATATAGTAGTAGATGATGTCTTAGTATTACATTAGTGAGTTCATCTTGATTCTGTTACGTCCTTCAGATACTAGATACAATAAGAACATATACTACACGATATGTATACAGAATATAGATGATTCACACTAATGTATGCTAGAATAAATTTTGGGTTGTGTTCTGAGTCATCCGTTCTCACACTTAAAACACATAGGAATTAGTAGTGTGAGAGCGCCGGAGAGAGTGAGAGTGCCGGAGGGGGGGAGGAGAGAGAGAGAGAGTAAAATGGTACGAGCTGGTGAAGTAGTACTGTATTTTGGTCCAGTTCCAGCTCCATTTGCATTAATCTACGGTACGACATGTTGGTCAGGACATAGTCCCTGCAGCCATTCGACTGGTGAGATAGAAACTATGTAGCCGTAGATAAAGTTGACTGTCTTCCGACCCTCATCCCTCAGCAATGATGATACAACAACCTATCACTATATCTTATATAGTAGTAGATGATGTCTTAGTATTACATTATGTGAGTTCATCTTGATTATGTTACATTCTTCTGATACTAGATACGATAAGAACATATACTACACCATATGTACAGAACATAGATGATTCACACTAATGTATGTTTGCCATTGATTGTAAAAGAACAGAACAATTATCGGAGGACTGAACTTAGACTCACAATACAAACTCGCTCATACAAAGAAAGCCTAGGGACGAAAGCCTAGGTACAGCAGACTAAGTACGATTGTTTATTTTTGATTCTGGGGGGTGACGATAGAGGCTCGGGAAAGCGACGGCCGCTCTGCCTTACTCCTTGGACGATCAGTATGCAGCCTTGGCTCGGGGAAGATCTGCTTGGCGTTGACGAAGAAAGGCTCTTCTTACTCTCCTCGGGTGGCTCTCCTGGCTTCTTTCTCTCTGTAAGTATCAAGAAGAAAGGGGGAGCTCTCTCTGTGTAGATCTCTCTCTTCTTATTTTTTATTCTTTTGTTGCCGACCTCTCTCTCTCTTCTCTTTTTTTTTTCTGACTCTGTGTATTTTGCAAGGGAATGGCACCCTGCTATTTATAATAGTAGGGAAGAATCATTAGGGTTTGGCTGATTACCCGTTCTCAAAGTGGCGGCGGCCTGGTAATTGATCAATCTGGACCATTAGTCTTGAGTGTGAAGGATCTGGACCATTAATGTGGATTATGCCAAATCCCATCAATAATAAATGTTGATTGCAATAAATCTCCATCATGATGATTTGTTGATGTCTGCAAATCTAAATGAATCAATTTAATTCATTCTCTTGCCACGTGTCCCAAATTATTAGAATCTGACCCGAAATTTGATTATGTTTAGGACACGTGTCCTGTCATCATTATTGAGCCGCATGAGGAGTGTTCATATTTGGGCCACATGAAGGTCGTCATGACCGAACCGCATGGAAGATTTCATGACCGAGCCGCATGAATAGTCTCTACACTCGAACCGTATAAAGGTTGTCATGACCGAGCCGCATGGAAGATTTCATGACCGAGCCGCATGAATAGTCTCTACACTCGAACCGCATAAAGGTTGTCATGACCGAGCCGCATGAATATGTTCATGACCGAGCCGCATGAATATGTTCATGGCTGAGCCGTACGAGAGTCTTCATGGCCGAGCCGCATGGGTTTCTTCATGGCTGAGCCGCATGGGGGCCTTCATGGTTTGAACCGCATAGATTTCTTTGCACTGGCCGCATGAACTCGTCTAGTCTGGCCGCATGGACCTGCCTCGAAGCTTGGTAGACAGCGCCGTATTGGTGAAGATTTTCCTTATTTCCTAAAAAAATTCTGCTTTTCGTGTCAGTCATTATGACAACTTTATGTCAGGTCTGTCATCTGTCAGCTGTCAGCCGTCAGAACATTAAATGTGTCCAGACGTTGAGCACAGCTGTTTTGAATGCCACGTGGCCTCTTTCTCTGAGCCGCATGGAGTTTACTCGAGCTGCCTATGTGTTTGAGCCGCATGGGACTCCTGAGCCGCATGAAGCTCGTCTGATTTTGAGCCGCATGAAGCTTCCTGAGTTCTGTGCCGCATGAAGAATGTTTCATGACCGAGCCGCATGAAGGACGTCTCATGACCGAGCTGCATGAAGGACGTCTCATGACCGAGCCGCATGAAGGACGTCTCATGACCGAGCTGTATGAGGAATGTCTCATGACCGAGCCGCATGAAGGACGTCTCATGACTCGCATGAGGAATGTCTTGATCAGCCCGTACACTCGCTTTGTGGGCCCGGGTATCCCGAACACACGAGTGCGTAGGTATCATGTTTGCTCCCTGATGTGGGGCTAAAAGCAATATTTTCCATGCTTCTACAGGACCCCCTTCAAAGTTTCTAAATTGCAAATTTGGAACACTTTGAATAAGAAGCATGGAAAGTAGATTTGTTTAGGTGTGGCAATCCAATCAGAGGTAGCATGGACGTGATAGGTTTGGGTACTTCCGCTGGGGATGTTATGTGGACTTATCATCCTTGGCGTACCATGGTTTTAGGTACGGATAATAAGTTGAGAGAGGGAACCATCATATTTACTCAGAGGTGGTATGGACGTGGTAAATATAAGGTTGATGGTAGAGCTTTCCTACTCAGAGGTGATATGGACATGGTAGGAGCGAACTCGAATGAGGATACATAGAACAACTCAGAGGTGCTATCAACATGGGAGTTCTATGCATTGGGTGAAAGAATGCTATGGAACAGTGAACAGTTTTCTGTTTTCTTTCACTGTTTTTCTTTTCTTTTTGTCAAGGGATGTGATCCCAGATGATGTAGTACTTTAAATTTTGAATAAATGAGCATATTTCAACTCATCTTCTCTTTCTTGTACTTATGGTGTTTATGGAATTTGGACCTGCTGGGGGATTATTTGTGGACCTGTTACCCTGGGCGTACCTTGGTTTTAGGTACGGATAACAAGTTTGGTCAGGATATCCGGAACAGCCATGGCAAAGTGGTCATGGGTGCTCTCGGTATTGGGATAAAGAATGCCGTAGAGCAGCTGGGCTCCCGGGGCATTGTGAGATGGTGGATTTATGCTAAGAAGCTTAGCAAGGGATATTTGTGGACCTATTATCCTTGGCGTACCCTGGTTCGAGATACGGATAATAGGATGAAAGAAAACCAACATATTTGCTCAGAGGTTATGAGGACATGGCAAGCATGAGGGTTTTACCATGGAATCTTCCTGCTCAGAGGTAATGAGGACATGGCAGGGGAGACTTCACGGAAGATATTCGTGGTCAACAGCGGACATTTGTGGTCAACAGAGGATGTTTGTGGTCAACAGAGGACATTTGTGGTCAACAGAGGACATTTGTGGGCCTATTATCCTTGACGTACCCTGGCTTAGGATACGGATAATAGGATGAAAAGGAACCAACATACTTACTCAGAGGTAATGAGGACATGGCAAGCATGAGGGTTTTTGTTTCACCGCGGAATCTTCCTACTCAGAGGTAATGAGGACATGGCAGGAGAAAACTCAACGGAGGATATTTGTGGACCTATTATCTTTGGCGTACTCCGGTTGTGGGTACAAATAATAGGTTGAAAGGGAATCGACATACTTACTTAGAGGTAATGAGGACATGGCAAGTATGAAGTTTTCTTCGACGGAGCCTTCCCACTCAGAGGTAATGAGGACATGGCAGGAGTGGGCTCAATGAAGAGGGGTACATTGAACGTCTCAGAGGTAATGAGGACATGGAAGTTCTATGTAAAGGGGTGATTTGTTTTTGGCGAAAATGGAACGACTCAGATTGAATGAGGACATGGCCGTTTTGGAAATTTGTGGATCTGTTACCCTTTTTGTGCACTGGGAGTGCGGGTAGTGGATCATGAGGGAGGATCCCTTCCAGGAAAAAAGTTCAGAGGTATGTTTATATATAACGTTCTCCCTAAAAGAGTGACCGGGATGTAAGTTCAGGGGTACCAGCGGGTACATGACTTGGTAGTTTGGGATTTTTGTGGAAGGAGGAGGTGATTTCAGCGGTACGAGAGGGTACATGACTCAAAAATCTGGAATATTATGGATATGAGTTCAGCGGTACCAGCAGGTACATGACTCGATGATCTGGAGAGAATGTGGATGTGAGTTCAGTGGTACCAGCGGGTACATGACTAGATAATCTGGAGTGGATGTGAGTTCAGCGGTCCCGGGGAGGTACATAACTCAATCATCAGGGATTTTTTTTTTTTTTTTTTTGGATGTCGTTTCGGACGTAATACTTCTTCAGGAAGTTGCCGTCGATGGGCAACATGAGCAAGTCTCAGGGTGAGCAGCCACATACTTGGCCAGCTCCAACTCTTCTTCAGCCACCCCCTGTGTAAATGCAGACTGAGAGGATGATTTGGACAACTTGATCATCAGGGGTTCAGTTGATGGAGTAGATCGTGGAGTTGTTGGCGGACTAGCGACCCCCAGTTTGGCACTTGACGTGGAGCGAGGAGTGGCTGGTTCGCTTGAAGTGTCAGACCTCGCATTGGGGTGACGACCTTTCTTAGGCAGGCGTATCGTCAGAGGTCTATCGGAGGGATTGTGCTTCTCTGTTTGGGATTGACCGACTCTTGGCAGTCTGATGGTAAGTGGCCCCGTTGTGGGTCTCGGCACCTGGCCGGACCTTGGCAGCCGGATTCTCATCTGTTCTTCTTGTACCGATAGACTGATTGCGTCCTTACGCAGAGTAGCCGTAAGGGGTGCAGAACTGCCCGGTTTACGAGCCTGGAGGTGGATCGTCAAGGGTTCTTCTGATCTTGTGGTTGTCTTGGTGTGAGCTTGCACCTCCTCTTCGACCAGATGCTTCTTTGATTTTTCGTACAGACAGGAGTCTGAGTAATAAGATTCGACCCCCTTGAAGGGATCGATATCAGCAAACTCTGTCCTCACGAAGCCGTGCTTATCGACATATTTGAAGCACTGGTGTAGCGTGGAAGGCACGATCATGTAATCGTGTATCCAAGGCCGCCCCAGAAGGATATTGTAAGAAGTGTCGGCATCTATGACGTAGCAGGTGACTTCTGATTGGAGATCGCCAATCTGACATTTCAAGCGTATCTTCCCTATTGGGTAGCTCCTGCCCGAATTGAAACCGCTAATGGCGGTGCTTGTAGGTGTTAGGCGGTGCATCGTAATGCGAAGATGATGTAGCAGACCCTTCGGAATGATGCTTATGGAGGATCCAGGATCAATGTGCATTCGGTCCACCTTCACGTCGCCGATGTATCCAGTGTAGTACAATAGGCGATCGTGCAGGTTAGTTTTGATGAGCATATCCTGCGGAGAGAAGACGATATTGGGCATTGCCCCTGTACACGCACTATCTTGGAGCTCTGCAGGTTGGTTATCTCCTGTAAGGTTGACCTGAGCCAAATATGCGTCGACATTTTGGAGCGCCTCGCTTAAAGCTGTGCGGACATCCTTCGAGAGCCTCAGGAGTTCGTATAAAGACAATTTGGCCGGTGTATTGGCCAATTGAGCCAAGATGTCAAAGTTGTAGGGTCTTTCTAGCCCCTGAGGTGTCTCCTTTCGGAGGGATTTGTCGAAGCGAGTCTCCTTTGGCCTAGGCTTGTCGGTCGTCGAAGGCTGAGCCGGTCTCGGAGTATCAGCGTTTGTGGGTTGCTGATCATTAGTCGGATTCTCGGCCACTGGTTGGGCTTGTGCTCCAGATCGAGTAGTGACAGCTGAGACTTCCTCCTTCTCTGTCGAGATGGTGCGGCATGATCTGACCTTTCCACTTTTCTTTTTAGAAGGTAAAGTGGGCTGAGTCACCTCGTGGATTAGGTCCGGATGAACCCACATGATTTCCCCTCGTGATGTGGTGAGAGGTACTAAACCGGGAGTTTGATCATGGGTGGGCGGAAGATTAGCGATTTCCATCGTTGCCAGAGGGATGGGTATGACACCGTCTTGAGTCTCTGTTGGAGGGAAATTGCCGAATTGTACGGACACCATGTTGGCTGCTACGGTTACCTCTTCGAAGTCGATAGCCAGAGCGTTCGAATCGATGAGGTTCTGGATATACCGTTTCAGTTGGTAGCAGTCGTGTGTAGCATAGTGGACATAGCGGTGGTAATGGCAGAATTTTAGATTTTCCAAATCAGCCGGCCGAGGTTCCCGCCTTGGTGGAGGAAGCTGAATTCTGTCCCCTTGTATAAGCATGTCCAAGATAGGCTTGACGTGGCCGTCTTCGAAAGAATAAGTGATTTGAGGCCATTGTTTGTCTGCTGGCTGTGGCTCGGGTTTCTGGGCTGTATCGGTCACCATAGCCTGCTTGCCTCTGTTGTCCCGGTTGTTGGAGGGGCTACCCCCATTGTCGCTGCTGGCATTGGGACGCTTCCTCTTGTTCTCTCCCTCTGAGATATGCAACCCCAGCTGGCGAGCTTTCTTCAATCGTTCTTCGGTACTTGTAGCGCTGATGATAAAAGCCTTCCAGTCCTTGAATTGGCTTTCGCCCATCCAGAGACTAATTGTCGGGAGTAATCTCTTTTGGCAAATTTCAATCAAGGAAGAGTCCGGGTTGCCAGATGGCAACTTCATTGCAGTTTGACGAAATCGCTCAATGTAATTCTTCGTCAGCTCTTTCTCTCCTTAAACGACGTCCATGAGGGTAGACATCGTGACGTCCTGCCCTACCTCGTAGAACCTCTCTAAGAACAAGCGCTTGAAGCCAGCGAAGGAGTGAATGCAATTGTCTGGCAGGTTGCGGTACCAATCGAAGGCGACTCCTTCCAATGCCCCAATGAATAACCGTGTGAGGATGGCGTCATCATGGGGCAGATGGTCGGTAGTGACCTCAAAATAAGTGATATACCGGCTTGCTGAAGTTTTGCCGTCATATGGGTTGATATTGAACGGTTTATATCTTGGGGGAAAGGGAACATCCCTCCATTCAGCAGGATATGGTTGCCGTATTCTGAGGTCTTGAGAGTTTTCTCGGGCTTGGAACATTGCTCGGAGCTCCTGAACCTCTCTTCTTACTTCTCGAGCCTCATCTGTCGCGGTAGGAGCCGTTATCTCGGGAGCATTATTGCCCGGGTTTGGTGTCGCTGAATTTGAATCTATGTTGTTCGTGGGACCCACGCTTGTCTAACCAGGTATCACTCCCTGCAAAGTAGGAAGCGCTGCTTTGATCTCGTCCACAGACTTGACCAAGGCGTGCAGTATGGCCTCCAAAGTGTCGATACGTTGGCGATCGCCGGAACCGCCTTGGCTGTTGTCCGTCATGAATGCCGTCCTCACGTGAGGAGTGACAGAAGGAGTGGTGGCGGACGTGCTCTCCGAGTCATACTCATGCATCGAGAAATCATCAGGATATGTGGGTATGTTTTCTTCAGGTTCGGACTCGGAAGGGGCAGTACCCCCAGCTTCTGAGCCTGCTTCGTTTAGGATGTCCTCGGGGACGTCGGTATCTATTGTACCCGTTTGAGGATTTGCTTCCTCCAGTCCATCTTCTTGGAATGTCGGGTTGTCGTGGATGTTCGGAGGAGAGCTACCCCCAGTTCCAACAACCCCCAGTGACGTGGGCGGTGAACTTCCTACTGCAGCCGTTTTTGTCTTTGAACGGGTGTGTTGGAATACTCCAGCAGAGGATGATCCTTTAGACGACGGCTTCTTAGCTGCAATAGTTGACACCTTTGGACTGGAGATGCTGGTTTTCTTTTCTCTCCCCTCAACAGGGGCTTTCCGCGCAGAATTGCAGGAGGCCACAGGGGGTGCCTCGTCTTCCGAGCTCGGATGTCGTAATCTTTGGAAGGCGGATAGCCGGTTTGTCGTGTTGCTGCAACAGCAGTTGACGATAATCTGGGCGCAGTGACGTCCCTGCGAGGACTCTCTGCACGCCGAAGCCCCTTCTCTTTCCTTGCGCTTGTGGAGGATCGCCTCACGCAGGTCAGAGGGACCACACTGTCCGTTCGCCGTCGGGGTTTGGACTTGAGCGGTTCTGTATAACTTCCCATCAGGGGCCCGTGTGATAATCAGCGGGACGCCCTGATAGTCAGAGGTTAGGGCAGCTATCTGGGCTTGATGAGCCCGTACTGCCCTAGACTTCTTCTTTTTAGCACTTGTGGGTGCATAATAAGAAGAGTCCAAGTTGAACATCACAGAGTCTGGCTTATCATCCAGAGAGTCATCAGGGTTCGAGCCGTACGAGAGACGGTCGAAAACTGATCGAGAGGAGCATGGAGCGGATGCTATGCGGCTGGGAGTGGAAACCGTGCAGGCTGTCTGTACGCGGTTGTCTCCTGTCGTCGGACGAGTTCTTATGCGGCTAGGAGCCATGACCGTGCAGGCTGGCCGCATGCGGTTGGCATCTGTGGCCGTATGGGTTTTCTGCAAACGATTGACTTTTCTAGCCGCATGAGTTTCATCCATGCGGTCGGGAACTGTAGTCGCATAAGTTATACGGCTGACAGAAGTAGCCGCATGAGTTTTCTTCATGCGGTTGGCGGATGTAGCCGCATGGGCTTTCTCCCTGCGGCTAATACTCTTCTGCGGTTCGGACCGCGTAGAGTCCCTCTTTGTCCCTGCAAGTCCAGCATTATAATGTTTTCTTCTGTCGAACTTGGGGGCAGCAGAGTTGTCTACGATCTGAAGTGGGACCGCAGGGGAATCCTTCTCGCCGTCTTGAGCAACAGAGGGCATCCCATCGAGGGCTTGAGAAGGAGCAAATGACTTCGGTCTCCATTCTTTACGAGCCTTCGTAGTGCGGGTGCGCTTCTGGGTCGGGCCAGCGCTGCCTTCAGAGAGCATCTCTTCGAACGCCTGTTGGTCGAAGCGGACGACCATCTTCTTTTGTGTGGAGCCAAGTTTGGCTGCATCTGATTGCGTCACCAACTCCTCAGCCGTGGAGAAGTTAGTCCCCAGCAGAGTCGCCATCGTGTTTGCCATTGATTGTAAAAGAACAGAACAATTATCGGAGGACTGAACTTAGACTCACAATACAAACTCGCTCGTACAAAGAAAGCCTAGGGATGAAAGCCTAGGTACAGCAGACTAAGTACGATTGTTTATTTTTGATTCTGGGGGGTGACGATAGAGGCTCGGGAAAGCGACGGCCGCTCTGCCTTACTCCTTGGACGATCAGTATGCAGCCTTGGCTCGGGGAAGATCTGCTTGGCGTTGACGAAGAAAGGCTCTTCTTACTCTCCTCGGGTGGCTCTCCTGGCTTCTCTCTCTCTGTAAGTATCAAGAAGAAAGGGGGGAGCTCTCTCTGTGTAGATCTCTCTCTTCTTATTTTTTTATTCTTTTGTTGCCGACCTCTCTCTCTCTCCTCTTTTTTTTTCTGACTCTGTGTATTTTGCAAGAGAATGGCACCCTGCTATTTATAATAGTAGGGAAGCATCATTAGGGTTTGGCAGATTACCCGTTCTCAAAGTGGCGACGGCCTGGTGATTGATCAATCTGGACCATTAGTCTTGAGTGTGAAGGATCTGGACCATTAATGTAGATTATGCCAAATCCCATCAATAATAAATGTTGATTGCAATAAATCTCTATCATGATGATTTGCTGATGTCTGCAAATCTAAATGAATCAATTTAATTCATTCTCTTGCCACGTGTCCCAAATTATTAGAATCTGACCCAAAATTTTATTATGTTTAGGACACGTGTCCTGTCATCATTATTGAGCCGCATGAGGAGTGTTCATATTTGGGCCACATGAAGGTCGTCATGACCGAACCGCATGGAAGATTTCATGACCGAGCCGCATGAATAGTCTCTACACTCGAACCGCATAAAGGTTGTCATGACCGAGCCGCATGGAAGATTTCATGACCGAGCCGCATGAATAGTCTCTACACTCGAACCGCATAAAGGTTGTCATCACCGAGCCGCATGAATATGTTCATGACCGAGCCGCATGAATGTGTTCATGGCCGAGCTGCACGAGAGTCTTCATGGCCGAGCCGCATGGGTTTCTTCATGGCTGAGCCGCATGGGGGCCTTCATGGTTTGAACCGCATAGATTTCTTTGCACTGGCCGCATGAACTCGTCTAGTCTGGCCGCATGGACCTGCCTCGAAGCTTGGTAGACAGCGCCGTATTGGTGAAGATTTTCCTTATTTCCTAGAAAAATTCTACTTTTCGTGTCAGTCATTATGACAACTTTATGTCAGGTCTGTCATCTGTCAGCTGTCAGCCGTCAGAACATTAAATGCGTCCAGACGTTGAGCACAGCTGTTTTGAATGCCACGTGGCCTCTCTCTCTGAGCCGCATGGAGTTTACTCGAGCTGCCTATGTGTTTGAGCCGCATGGGACTCATGAGCCGCATGAAGCTCGTCTGATTTTGAGCCGCATGAAGCTTCCTGAGTTCTGTGCCGCATGAAGAACGTCTCATGACCGAGCCGCATGAAGGACGTCTCATGACCGAGCCGCATGAAGGACGTCTCATGACCGAGCCGCATGAAGGACGTCTCATGATCGAGCTGCATGAGGAATGTCTCATGACCGAGCCGCATGAAGGACGTCTCATGACTCGCATGAGGAATGTCTTGATCAGCCCATGCACTCGCTTTGTGGGCCCGGGTATCCCGAACACACGAGTGCGTAGGTATCATGTTTGCTCCCTGATGTGGGGCTAAAAGCAATATTTTCCATGCTTCTATAATGTATGCTTGAATGAATCTTGGGTTGTGTTCTGAGCCATCCGTTCTCACACTTGGCAAAAAATGAAATTTTTTATACTTTATCGGCTTTCGAAAATGTACTCAAATTACATGATGATTCCTATAGTTAGCTTGCTTATGTTACAATTATATTATTTGTGACTATCGATCTTACCAGATGGCACCCATGACCCGAGGAGCGGCACGTCGTTTGAAGAAAACTGTGAATGCTGAGGTGGCTCCTCCTACAGTTAAGGAGGAAGTGGTACCGGTTGCTAGTGAGATCGGGAGTTTTATTCATCCAGCACCGGTAGCTAGTGAGACCGGGAGTTCTCTTCAAGTTGTCCTTGCAAGGGACGACATCTCTCCTCACGCCAAAAATCTTGATTTTTCGAGGTGGTTGCGTGATCGTATCACTGAGCGTTTGCGTGAGCAGTGTGGTTCTCATTAGCTATTAGTACTTATTTGTATTGGACTATTTGTATTGAGTTGTTTTTGTATTAGACTATTTGTATTAGACTACATATATGAACTAGAACTGTGTTAATCTCTGGATTGTATTAGACTACGACATGGTGATCAAGACATAGTCCCTGCAGCCATTCGACTGGCGAGGCTGAAACTATGTATCCGTAGATAAAGTTGACTGTCCTCCGACCCTCATCCCTCGGCAATGATGATATGACAACCAATAAGAGAGAATACTCTGAGAGATCCATCTGAGTATGACGTATACTCTGAGAGATCACCTTTTCAAGAATGATATCAGTAGTGAGATTGAGTGCTGGAGGAGATATTATCAGAGTATACGTCCTACTTAGATGGGTCTCTCATCGTTATTATTTTTTTCTGACGGCATGGTGGATGTGCTCCCTCAACAGATTCTTGCTCCGAGCCAAAACTTTGCCCCGGAGCTCAAGTGGACATCCTTGGTGTAGAGCTCGAGTGAGAGGTTCCTGACAGCTTGGTGGTCTCCTTTGTCAAAGTATCCGTGCTCTGCAGCTTCCTGCCACTGCCACTGGGGATAGTCGCTAGGGTCCTCGGCAGGAAATTGACGCAAGGATGTATTGACATGCTCTACGAAAGCGTCCAGAATCTTGACACTAAGTATCTGGAGACCGAAGCTTGCAAGAAGATGCTGCTCGAGCCTAGAAGTGAAGCAGAAAGGCTACGTGAGGGTTTAAAACTCAATGTCGATGATTTAAAACCTCGGCGAATTTACAGGTGCCCCACATTTGAGTGCTACACCAAGACTCACTGTCTGTATAGTTCGGTTATTGGCGCTCGATGTCCCTGTGGTAAGGTAATGGATGAGGATATTCCGTGGGAGGGGGTTTCAGATAGAGGCAACAAGGATGGCGTATTTGTGAAAGGAGGGAAAAGATACATAATCACAGACGATTTGCATGTAAGGCCATTCTATTCCATGGAGTCTGCGTTTCTATTTTTCGAAAGCATGGGATCATAGAATCGAAGACAGTTGAAACCAAGACTGTAAACATTGGCCGCGATGAGGTTAGTGATTTATTTAACCTAATGTAGTAATCTTGTAATTTAAAGTTGGAAGAACATGCAAGTAGCCTTATAGTTTCTCGTCGAAGATGAAATTACAACTCATGTTACCAAGTGATACGATATAATTACCATGTATAGCTTCAAATTATACAATCAAACTTTATTATATATATTATGGTTTCCTGATGTATGTCTATCTCTGCCTTAGATTTTAAATTTGCTTACGAGACTACTCGTCTCAGCTATACCATTAACGGATATCTTATTGCTCAAGTTGGACCCAATCGAAGTTCGTAGTGGCAATAAAGAGTGTGATCAGCTGATAGACATAACTCGGATAAAATCAGAAGACAATGCAACTACTTGTACTGCTAGGTGGCTCCTATGTAGTAATCTTTCGGATAAAATCAGAAGCCGTGGGTTTTGACATAAATCGACTTTGGCCTCAACAAAGACCACAAGTCAGACGATGAATCCTACTTGTTTTGACATAATCCTCCTGTTGTCAGAAAGATGGCTCCTAGGACTCGTCGAGGTGGTGTTGCTAGTCGAGGAAGGGGTCGAGACAAGAAACCCTTGGAGGTCGACACGGAGGAAGTCTCCGTCGTAAAACAAGAGCCGGTGACTGTTAAGGAGAAGGTGTTACGTACCAAAGGTCGAGGTCAAGGAAGAACCGATGACCATCAGGGAAGAGATTGCTCCCAAGCTTGAAGTTAAGGAGGAGCCATCGTCAGAGAGTAGTAGCATCGGGACCGACCCTCCTGTCCCTAGAGAAGACCTCAACCAGATTGAGCCTTCGTATGCAAAGTAGCTGATAGAATGGTACATGCCTCAACGCAACTATGATCCCTGGCTGTGAGGATTTTCCTATGTGTTTTGGAATATTTATGAAAATTTTGGAATATTTGTGCTATACATCGGATTATAACGATGGATATTAGGTTACTCTTCCGGATAATTGATGTCTATTTTATATTAATTTGGTTTGGTCTATATGATTCTTGGATAATTGGTGTGCATTAAATTCGTATGTACATATTTGGTATTTGTGATTCTTGGATAATTGGTGTGCATAATATATTTGGTCTATGTGATTGTTGGATAATTGGTGTGCATTATATATTGGTTTGGTTTATGCATATTTTTCCGAACAGGGAAAGCGCTGTAATTTTTTTCAAAATATTCTCAGTTAGCGACGGACTTGTGACCGTTTAGCTACAGTTATTACCAGTTTCCGACTACTTTTCGACGGCTATTCCGTCGCTAAATTGGAGATTTGAAAATGTTTCCAGGTAGCGACGGATGGTCGACGGAATATCCGTCGGCATGGTATATAGTTCGACGGAATAGCGACGACCTATCCGTCGCCCTTCTTCTGGAAATACCAAGAATTTCCAGAACATGCTCGACGGATAATCCGTCCGTATTCCGTCGATATATATCGACGGAATAACGACGACTTATCCGTCGCCATGTTGCTGGAAATGACAAGAATTTCCAGAAGCTGATCGACGAATTTTTCGTCGGAAAACCGTCGCTAATCCGTCCTTTGTTATCGAAGGCGTCGACGGATTAGCGTCGGCATGATACACTCTGATACGTTATTACGACGGGTTACCGACGGAACTTTACGTCGCTATTGTCTACACAGTTCAGTACTTAATACTTGAAATGGACGCTAGTCCGTCGGAAAGTCGTCGCTAATGCTTTGTATTGTTAAGTCGACAGAACGTCGCTATTCCGTCGCATGACGACTACGTAGCGACGGACAGTTATTAGCGACGAGCTGATTGCCGAAAGATAGTTTTGGCCAAAATCCGTCGGTTATCGGTCGCTACTAGGAATTCCCGTCGGACTGGCGACGGATCAGGCCGTCGCTAAAATGATAAATTTTGGTAGTGGATCGACGAAGCGCCAGACTGGAGACAACCATTCATAGACTTTGTAGTCTACGACATTCTGCCCGAGAACCTAAAGGAAGCAACTTCCATCAGAAGGCGTTCTCTTAGATTTTTTTTATGATACAGAGATGAAAATGCTGTATCGGTGATCTTACGACGGGTTATTGCTTCGGTGTCTGTCAAACGCAGAAGCCAAAGAAGCTGTACGCGAGGTTCATGACGGTGTCTGTGGGGCCCATCTGCCTGGCCCTAAATTGTAAGACCGCCTTCGTCGAATGGGCTACTACTGGCCCACGATGGTAGCGGATGCAATAGACTATGCAAGAAAGTGCAAAGCCTGCCAAGTCCACGCGAACTTCATCCACCATCCATCCGAGTTTCTACATCGGACAGTGGCGACTTGGCCATTTAAAGCATGGGGAATGGACATCATCGGTCCAATCACTCCACCTTCCTTTCGTGGACATCGCTTCATACTCGCGATCACGGATTACTTCTCCAAATGGACAGAAGCTGTTCCGCTCGCAGAGGTAAAGACTTCAAACGTAATCAGCTTCCTCAAGCATCGTATCATCTATCGCTTTGGACTACCCAGAAGGATCATCTACGACAATGGTCCGCAGTTCGCAAGCCATGCCTTCTAGCAGTTCTGTGACAAGCATCGGATCCAGAATATTGCTTCGACACCATACAATCCGGCAGCAAATGGGTTGGCAGAGGCATTCAACAAAACAATCATCAAACTTCTCAAGAAGTTTGTGTCTTCCAACAAACGCGACTGGAACGAGAAGCTTGGTGAATGCTTATGGGCGTATCGTACTACAGTCCGAACAACCACTGGGAATACACTATTTTCCCTGGTATACGGGAGTGAGGCAGTCCTCCCATTGGAGACTCAAATACCCTCACTCCGCGTCGCTCTTACTTACCAATTGACGATGGATGATAACTACCGTCGTCGGCTACAAGAGTTGGAGGCCTTAGATGAAAAACGCCTCTTGGCTCAGCAACGAATCGAGCTATACCAAGCACGCATCTCTGGAGCCTTCAACAAGAAGGTTAAAATCAGAACATTCTAAGTGGGCGATCTCGTTCTGGCAGTCCGGAGGCCGATGGTCATGACTCACAAAACCGCCGGCAAATTCCAACCAAAATAGGAAGGGCCGTTTATCATTGAGGCCGTATTCTCCAACGGTGCTTACCGCCTCGTAAAACAAAACGGAGACTTGCTCATATTGCCCGTCAACGGCAAGTTCCTAAAGAAATACTATGTCTAAACGACATTTTCCAGATCATCGAGTCATGTACCCGCTGGTACCGCTGAACTCACTCTCACAATATTCCAGATCATCGAGTCATGTACCTGCTGGTACCGCCGAACTCACATTCATAATACCCCAGATTATCGAGTCATGTACCCGCTGGTGCCGCTGAACTCATATTCACAATATTCCGATCATCGAGTCATATACCCGCTGGTACCGCTGAACTCACTTCCACAGAAATCCCTGATTATGAAGTCTAGTACCCGCTGGTACCTCTGAACTTACATTTTGTTTCAAAAATTCCCGGATTGTCGATTTATGTACCCGTTGGTACCCCTGAACGTACATCCCGGTCACTCTTTTGGGGAAACGTTATGTATGACCATACCTCTGAACTTTCTTCCTGAAGGAGCTCATTCCTCATGATCCACTACCCGCACTCCCAGTGCACAAAAACGGTAATAGATCCACAAATTTCCAAAACGACCATGTCGATGTTACCTCTGAGTCGTCTTAATTTTGCCAAAAAATAAATCACCCGTCTACATAACTTCCATGTCCTCATTACCTCTGAGTCGTTCTTCGTACCCCCCTTCATTGATCCCACTCCTGCCATGTCTTCATTACCTCTGAGTGGGAAGGCTCCGTCAAAGAAACTCTCATGCTTGCCACGTCCTCATTACCTCTGAGTAAGTATGTTGATTCCCTTTCAACTTATTATCTGTACCCACAACCGGAGTACGCCAAGGATAGTAAGTCCACAAATATCCTCCGTTGAGTCCACTCCTGCCATGTCCTCATCACCTCTGAGTAGGAAGATTCTGCGGTAAGAAAACCCTCATGTTTGCCATGTCCTCATTACCTCTGAGTAAGCATGTTGGTTCTATTTTATCCTATTATCCGTATCATAACCCAGGGTACGCCAAGGATAATAGGCCCACAAATGTCCTGTGCTGAACTTCTCAGCAAAGGCCCGTCATTCCTCATTATGCCACGGGAGCCCAGCTGCTCCATGGCATTCCTTCTCCCGATACTCGGAACGTCCACGACAACATTACCGTGGAACCGTACTAGGTATCCCCAATCAAACTTGTTACCTATACCTAAAACCAAGGTATGCCTGGGGTAACAGGTCCACAAACAAGTCTCCCATGAGGGGAAAACATCACCATAAAACCACAGGCACAACAAGCAATACAAATGAAGTGTAGAATAGAAGGTACTCTTTATTTGAAAGTCGAAAAAGCATTACATGTTTTGGGACCACGTCCCTCTTAAGAAGAAAAAAAAGAAGATAACATAAACAAAAGAAGAAAAGGCCGACTATAGCTCGGCATTACACAATTCCAAGAGACGGTTTCTCACCAAGGGAGTACCCTGCTCAAGCCGCTGTCTAGCTCGGCGCTCAGCCTCCTGGGACAACCGCTCCCCATTATCCAGGTCCATAAGAGCCCGCCAGTCGTCTTCCAACTTCTTCAAAGCCATTTCTAGGTCAGCCGAAGCTTGATTAACTCTGTCAGCCTCCTGGATAATTAGCCCCCTGTCGATACGGGCAGCCTCAAGCTCAGACTCCAGGAAAGCTAACTTGCTCTGAAGCTCAAGGATCTGCTCCCGCATGTCAGTAATCCCGCGGGAGGCATTCGCTTCCCGAGCCGTAACATCTTTACTCTCGTGGCTCAATTGATCATATCGATCAGATAGGTCGCGGAGGTCCTTCAGGATGGTCGGCCTGGTTTTATCCCGAGCAACCCTTATCTTCTCTATAGCAGCTGTGAGGGAACCGCGCTCCTGATCTATAGCAGCAAACAGATCAGCCTATCGTAGTACCTGAAGCTGGGCCACCAGCTGATCAGTCTCCAGCAATTTTGCCTTGAGAAGTACAGCCACCCCTGACCCACCGAGAAGAGTCTTAAGGATATCAATTTTACCCTGGGCGCATTGCCGGGCCAAGACGAAAGAGGTCCCTCTTTCCACAGCAGCCACTATCCCCCTCTTCAAGTAACGATAAAAGCTGTCAACCATGTCCTGTAACGCGTTGTCCAGGACCTCTGTAGAGGACGGTATCAGAGGAAGCGTGGCCGGCAACATCGGAGGAGTGGTACTAGAACTTGCTACCAAGGGGACAGAGTCCGAGCAGAACGATGCACGGATAGCGGCTAACTCTTCCTCTGCCACCCGAAGAGCATGGACACTTGGCAGGGCGAAGTGGTCGACTCTCGGAGCCGCCCGAGCAGAGAAAGATGCAAGGACCATCGTCCCCTACCCCGGCTGTCCCATCACCGGACTTGCCGAACTCGAGCCCGCGGGG